>OVBA01000239.1:0-80715 GCA_900406435.1 Lepidium aucheri
GTTAGCTGCTCGGTGAAGAGCATCATCGAGGGTTTCGACGGGATGAACGAAAAGCTCCTGTCGAAAATTTGATTTGGGCCAAAGCCCCATCTTGAGCGCGCAAATCGCAACCTCATCGATGATATTTATGCTGGATGACCTTACTTATTTGAATCTCGCCAGATAATCCTTCAACGGTTTGTTGCGCTCCTGGAGGGTTGCGAACAAATTATTAGCGGATGTTCGCTTTTGTATGAAGATTGAAAAGTGTTTGAGGAAACACTCCGCGAGCTGCTCGAAGTTATCGATTGATCCGACCCTTAGAGAGGAGAACTACTCTAACGCTGGTCCGGTTAGATTTTCGGTAAAAATCCTGCAAAGTCCTATGTCCCTCTCCTCGTCGCTGTAATGCGCTTTTACCGCGGTGAACCGGAATATCTTTAGGTAGGCCACCGGATCAGAATCTCCTGAATAGGAGGGAAACTTGATGTTTCCTATATCTTTAATTGTGGCGGTTAGAATCCGCCGGGTAAAAGAGGATTGTCTCGTAGATTCCACCACTCTATGGATGTCAGGGGCTGAAGTAGTCGCTCGGTGAATTTGAGACCTCATTCGCGCATGCTCTGCTCGCTAAGCGGCGAGGAGGGTGCGCATGTCTTCTAGCTCTTTGGATATGCCGTTCTCTTGGGGTTGATTTATCCCCTCATATGGGTTGGTTACTTGGCGAGCGTCGCTTTCCTATTCCTCTTCTTCTGCTGTTCGGTGCTCGACATTTTTATGTTGTCGTTCGTTTTGGTTGGTCCCTGCCGGGTCCGCCGGTGGATTAGCAGGTTGCTGATTGTTCTGCCGGGGGAGCTGATCCTGGAGTTGATTGAATTGTTGATCCTGGACGTTAAGCCTCTCGAGGATTTGATCCGTTCGTCGATTACTTTGTTCCACCAGGTCTTCCATCATCTGCCGCAGGTCGGTTAGGGTTTGTCCTCATGTGTTCACGGTGTTCGACGATTGTCCCCTCCAGCCTGCATATGAGGTCGTTGGTACGTTACTCTGATTGTTCGACCGATCCATGTTAGCCGCTCAGTTGATTCACTTTGAGGTTAACTTGATTTGGGCCCCACGGTGGGCGCCAAAATGTTGATGCTGAAACTCAACACTAGTTAAGAAATCGTGGAACTTTGAATCAAACACCTTTATTAGACGTAAATACGTTACAAATGGAGATCGAACAATTCTCTAGTTCCTAGGTTCTAGGGTTTTCTCTCTCTTTTCTCGTCTCCCGTTTCTAAGGTTAAAGACTACTATTTATAGGCTTTTGGCCCTAGGTCTTTGGGTGTAGATCCTCTCAAGATTCTCCGAGATTTTCTCCTTGATTCCCGGCGAGCATGGTGAAGGTTAGCGAACGAGTCTGTTGCTCGCTTAGTCGGCTGCATTCTTCTGGATTTCGTATGCTCGGCCCAAAGAACTTCTTGGAGCTCGCCTGGTTATCTGTTCGGCCCATCCAATTATTGTTGAGCCCGTTAAAGATTTTGGGCCTGGTACCAACAATAGAGATTTCATTTCTTTGTCTATTGCATCATTCCACCTATCACTGTCTGCATCATTCATAGCTTCTTCATAGGTCGCAGGTTCATTGAATCCCACATCTTCAGTTAAATAACACACAAAGGCAGCAATATTATCTTTTGATTCCATTTCTTCTCCATAGTTGTAGTCTTGAAGCCTTGCTGGTCTTTGTATGTTTCTCGTTGTATGATCGCCTTGCTAGATGATAACTGTCATATCTTGATCATTTTCTGTCTCTGATCTATCTTCTGGTTGACTAGTATGAGTAACAGTTTCTCCACCTTGAGTTGTGTTCTCTGTGTTTCCTATTAAATCACAACTAGAAATCTTGTTAGTAATAAAAGTAACTGACTTAGTTTTATTACCTTCTTTCCTTTCCATCATTAGATTCTTGTAGATCATATCTTCTTTAAAGACTACGTTTATGCTTATTATGCATTTTCTATCCTCTATGAGCCAAACTTTGAATCCTTCAACACCATCAGGGTAACCCGTAAATACACCTATTTTGGCTCTTGGGTCTAGTTTTCCTTCATTTGAATGAACATAGGCAATACATCTGAATCTTTTTAGTCCTTCAAGAGATGGCATGACTGAGCTCCACCTTTCCTCTGGTACTTCAAAATTAATTGCTAAGGATGGGGATCTATTGATGACATATACTGTTGTTGATACTGCTTGTCCCCAGAAGTTTTTCCCGAGTCCACTTTCACTCAACATTGCTCTTACTTTGTCCATAATGGTTCTATTTAGTGTCTCTGCTATGCCAATTTGTTCAGGCGTATACGTACATGTCATGTGCCTCACTACCCCATCTTGTTTACAAAACCTATCAAATTCAACATTGCAAAGCTCAAGCCCATTGTCAGTCCTAATCACCTTTACCTTTCTTTCTGATTGAGCTTTCACCATCTTTTTCCACTCCACAAAGCTTTTGAAAGCTTCATCCTTTGTCTGGAGAAAAAAAAACACAAACCTTTCTAAGAAAATCATCAGTAAACAATATGTAATACTCACATCTACTTAAACTTAAAGGTACACTAGGCGATCCACGAAGGTCAGAGTGAATATAATCCAACTTCTCTCTGGTTACGTGCTTTGATGTTTTAAAGCTGATTTTGGTGGTTTTACCAAAGATGCAGTCTTCACAGAACTTAATATCAATGATCTTATCATCTTTGAAGCACCCTTTCTGTTGAAACTTTCAACTCTTTGCTTCCTGTGTGGCCTAATCTGCTATGCTAGAGACGTGTTATTACTTCTTCTGCTTTGTCTTCACTTGCTACTGAAGCACATGCCTCTGCTACCTTTTCTTTAGCTTTGAGAACATATAAAGATTGTCTTATTTCTCCTTTCATGATCACCATACAACCTTTTATGATCTTTAATGTTCCATTAGATCCTTTGAAATCGCATCCCTTAGATTCTAATGTACCTAATGATATCAAGTTTCTTGATATCTCTGGCATGTACCTAACATCATGCAAAACAAAAGAGTGTTGTTAGGGTTAGTAAGACATATTGAACCTATACCTTTTAGCTCACATAATGTCTCATTCGCCATCCTGACTTTCCTAGTGTTACAGTCCTTTAGCTTGATAAACAACTCCTTCTTTGGAGTCATGTGAAAGGAATAGCCTGTATCAAGTATCCACTCTTGGTGACTAAAGTCTCCTTGAGTGAGATTCACTACTGATACAACCAATCCGAACAAATCATTTGCATTATCAGTCTTTGCAAGAGCTGATTCTCCTTCTTGATTATTTTCTTTTCCCTTATTTCTTTCTAACCACTTGTAATAGTGTTTCTTATAATTGCCTTTCTTTCCGCATATCCAACATTCTCCTTTCTTCTTGTCTCTGGATTTGGACCTGCTCTTGCTTCTTTCTTTATTGTTTGATGAGGTTCTTCTTGTTTCTGATCTATGTCATACAAACAATCCTTCATCGTTAGCCTTTTGAATCACTCCTTATTCTTTCAACTTTTGTTCCTTTGACTTTGCTGCAGTAATCACATCTTCAACACAATTTTTCTTTGCTATAGGTCAAAGTTTCTGCAAGATGTTCATAGACATCTGGCAACGATTTAAGCAACAATATTGGTTGTGTCTCTTCTTCAATCTCAATTCCTAGATGCCTTAAATCTCTGACTAATTTCAGAAAATCATCTACGCTCTGATTAATGCTCTTATCAACTTGCATTTGGAATGCATATACCTCGAGTTGAGAAAAGATTCTATCTGGTAGTGTTGTTGGAAGAAACATCTTATCTACAGCCTCTATCGTGCTTGCAGAGGTGGTACAGTTCTCGATCTTTCTCAGAACCTTATCTCCAACAGCCAAGAAAATCAGATTTTTTGCTTTCTCATCACTGTCTCCTCGTGCTTCTTTATCTTCTTGAATCTTCTTTAGTATTTCTGGTTTCTTTACTTCTTCTTCTCTAAGTTCGTTTGGCTTCGATGGCTTGAGAACATCTTTCAATCCTTGTACTGTTAGGTATGCGATGATCCTCTTCTCCCATAAATTGTAATCTCCAGTTCCATCAAAGATAGCAATCTTTGACTTGTTCTTTGAGTCTGGCATAATCGAGTCCTCCGATTAATGAGACTTCATCTTCTTCCTTCTTAAATCACGAACCTGGACACTCTGATACCAGTTTGTTAAACCTATTACCTAGATACAAGGCCTAGAAAGCATCATCTACTTCGATTTCAAACACATAATAAAAATGGTAAAGAATGGCGCAAGGGTTTAACGAGTTCGGATCGAATTGATCCTATTTCTCGCCGCAGTTTAATCTCGAACTCCGGATTCCACAAATCAACTGGAAAACTCAATACCGAGTTTTAACCTCCTTTTTACAAGCTCTCACTCTTTTTCTCTCACACCTTTTTTCTTGTTCTTTGTTCTCACTCACCAGAAAATCTACCTAGAAACAAAACTTAGAAGCTCAATGAATCAACAATCTGATTCAATGAATCTAGACTAAGAGAACCTAACAAAAACTTATATATCAACTGAATCCGTTAGCTCAATACAAAATGAACGAGATTAACAACCTAACCCAACTCACGCGCAAGAGAGGGAATGAAGAAGCTTCTGCAACACCTTGATCTAACCGTGGGTCTTGGTTCAATGTACAATTCTCGGTTTAAACTTTCAATTAAACTGACTTGAAACCTTCTCTGTTTGAAAGAGTCTTCTTCCCACTTAGAACAAACTTACTTGATCTTGGTTATTAATCCTCAAGCATATATATATATATATATTGGTCTGAATTTGGAAGTAGCATAAAAGTTGCTAAGTTGTGAATGAAGTCTTACTGTGGATCGACCTGGTACGAGGCTTATGAGCGGTAGGTGGCACCGTTGCGTAAAGCACGGGAATGAGTTGGTGAAATAAGTATATGGGCCTACTATTGGGCTTGCCATGTTTGCGCTTTTTGTCGGTCAAAGTTGAAGCTGGAATACATGTAGCCGTTGTTGGACTCTTGAGGAGTCTTGGGGCTTTCTGATACTGTATATTGGTCAAGGGTTTTCTGATACTGTATATTGGTCAAAGTTGTAATACTATATCAAATATCCATAACTCAAATTTTCTAATTTCAAACAATATTATGGTTTTGCTAAGGTATACGATTCTCTTTGTTAATAAAATACATAAATTGGCATTTAATCATTTCAAATCCCTTTTGTTTACATTTTTATTTATTTACTAAGACTATATCGACGCTAAAGTGTGAGATTTGATTGTTTTTTTTAACCCTTATTTATTTGGTTCTTAGATTCGTATTAATATTTTGAACATTATTTTTGAAATGTTGTTCTAATGGTCTAAAATCCAAACCGTAATTCGTCATAATTAGAAAACTTGAATCCTAACCAAACCCAAAAGAATAACACAATGGATCCTAAACCTATATATTTAGAAAATCAAAACAGAACCAAATCAACAACCAAATTTTAGAGTGTTTTCTAATTAAATCTTTATTTATTTATTTTAGAGTTTTTTAAATTAAATATTTATCTGAATCAAAAATCAAATTTGTACCTAATATATTAATATTAATTTTAATCTTTTTAGAATTTATTCTAATTAATTTTAGTTAATTTAAAAACTTTATACAAGATTTTATAACCAAACTTACCTTAAACCTATTTTTAAAAGCAATCATACGATTTAAGTTAATTTTTATTTTAAAGTTTCTAATACAGGCTCACTAATTTTTTGGCTAACCGAATAAAATGCTTTGACTTAATTATCTCGTTAACTAACAACCATTCTGAGCAAACCCGACCCGTCCACCCGCCCTGTCGTACACAATTTGTAACGTTTGATGTTGTGCGTTCCCGAAGATGGGATTTTTCACATCGTCCTTATTCGCTACAAAGCCAATCAAACCGTTGATATATTGAACGGATACAAAATCCCTTTCGGGTTAAGCTCCACAACGTTGCCGCCAGCGAAGGTAAATGTAATCTTCGGGATCGTCACCGTCTTCAACCCAGTGAAGTCGTAACACGTATCCAAGTCCCAGTCTCCCGAGGAAGACGAAATCGTATAATTCGACATCTTCTCCTTAAACGCACTCTTCAATTCCGCGTAGACCGTTGGAGGAAGACGAGTAAATAAGGTGCCGGAATCGATTATAGCAGCTTTCGTTGATTATACGCTTGAGGAAATTTTCAATTGTTTGTCGCAGACGGTGATTCCTTCTATGCTGAGACCGTAGAAAGATGACGAGAAAGAAACCGGCGAATATTTGACGGATTTAGAGATTCCAACGGATCCGAAGGTGAGATGACCAACGCTATCGGAAGTAGGGAGGCAATAGGAGAAGCTATTGTTGTAAGTCTTGGCCGTGAGCGACGGAAAGGAGAGATTGCCGGAGCCTAAGCCGAGAAGTCCAGCAGCTTCGCCGTAATCTCCCGTATTATTTTTACCGCATCCGAAGACTGCGTAGGAGAACTCAGAGCTCGTGAGGGTAAACTTATCCTTGGCGAGAAATCCACTGGAAGTCGAACCATCGCCGTACCTCATATTGTAGCTGCAAAAATCTGAACAATCTCCATCGAGATCTATGACAAACGGGTGAATTAAGAAATTAGAATTTCAAAATTCGGTTTATACATAACCGGAACAAACACGAAATTGCAAAACCGAACCTTCTACACTGTTTTTGAGAGAATCACAGTCAGGTGATGGACACGAGACCCTATGGTAAGAAGAAGACGAAGAAGGGTTAAACATTGGTTCCTTCTGTGATAAGCAAGCTCACATGGCTTGCACTGAACCCATGTCAAATCACTGCCCGTGTCGAACAAAAGTATCTGACCCTGTTTTGGTGTCCCAATACCAATCTTGATTACGTAGATTCCTGAGCCAAGTTCCATAGTCGTCTCGGTTGAGGAATGGAAATCTGTCGACTGGCTCGGCATGAATCGGTTGATTGAAAGTTTCGACTGAATGGAGTGTACACGCGCTTGATCACGTCTGAAGATGTCTTCATGGTTAGGCTTAATTGTGGCTTTGCCGTTGATAAGATTAGAGCAAGGGCCGTGCCTGTGCATCACGTGTAGCGACGACTTGGTAAGTGACGCTGAAATAGAGATATCAAATTAGCTTCTCTTTTTATTCTTCATTCGTTTAACAAATGGATTGTCTTGTTTTAAATTATTATGTAGGAGAATCTTATACGCTGTATTCATGTAAACACAAATTAATCAGTGAAGATTGATATTGAGTTTGCCAAGATAATCTCACCTTTTGAAGAAAGACGACAAGATGATGATGAAGAAGTGGGAACAAGAGAGCTGACTTGAATTGTTTGAGAACAACTCTCTCCACTCCCTCTTACTTTAGCTCCTTCTGTACAACCCCAATTGAGAAATAAACACAAAATTATTATGATATTCAACAAAGTTCTCATTATGCTCATGTTGCTCTCCTCCGTGAAACTCGCTGCAATAAAAATGTCAGGAAATTGGTTGGTCCTTCTATAACCAATTTCTTTGCTTGAGGACTTGAAGTCTATAGTGAATGTTGTTAAACTAAGCCCCACAGGCATATCACATACTTATAGGGACACTAACCCCCATTTGCATTCTCTCGAGTCCAAGTTTGACGTGCTTAAGGGGTTTGAATATTCATTCAACTAGATATCGATATGTGATTTTGTCTCTACCTCCAAAGTTTCAACACTTTAGTTTAGCGTTTGGAAGGTTTTGTACTATTTGGTCCCACTATATTATTGATGAGATTCAATCATTCATTTGTTTTGAGTCAATAAGTGGAGACTTGGTCTTCTCGTTTACTTGCCAATTTTTCCCATTGACTCTGGTTAGATTTGCACTAAGTCTCTAAGTTTAGCGTACGTAAGGGTTTGTAATGTTAGTCCCACAAAACGACTGATTAGCAGTAAACTAAGTAGGTATATACATGTCAATATAATTTTTTTTTCATAGGACGAGGCCAAATTCATAGTCAATGCCTCCAAAGTTTTAATAATATCACATCGAACAAATGCGACTGTCTAAAATCAAATTCAGATGGACAAAACACATATTACCTAATAGTATTGTCGAGGAAGTGTATTTGGTTAAGTAGTTGAATATAATGTTTTATCACTAATACAAACTTATCACTGTGCAATTACTTCAAATGCAATCCATCTGATAAGCATAACTGTAATTAGAATAATTAGAGGAGAAATGAAAGGAATTAGGGATCTTTGGTTATGTTGTGAAGTGAGAGCTTATGGCTTAGAGAGAGTTAAGGGTCTATAGAACAACCTTATATTGTATTCTTACTCGGTTGTTGAATAATAAACACAGGTTACGTTCAGGTTCTTATCACCATCATGCTCTTAATAACCCAAATTACACACTTGATTTAAGGATTAAGCTATGCTGTGCTAATATCCATTATTTAATTTACGTGTTCTTTTTAAAAAAAAATTAACTACAGCCGTTTGGAGCGAACCCGACTTGTCCTTTCGCACCATCATACACAACTTGTAGCGTTTGCTGTTGAACGTTTCCGAAAATGGCAGCGTTATTGTCATCGCTATTTCCTGCAAACGCCAAACAAACCTGCGACATCTTGAACGCATACAATATTCCTTTCGAGCCAAGCTCCACGACGGCGCCACCGCTGAAAAGGAACGCCACCTTCGGGATTGTCACCGTAGTAAATCCGCTGAGATCGAAACACGTGTCCAGGATTGATACTCCTGCTGCAGTCGGATACTTTGACATATTCGCCTTGAACGCGCTTCGTAACGCCGCGTAGGCTTTTGGCGGGAGACGAGTAATAACAGTCCCGGAATCAATTATAGCTCCCGGAGTAGAGAATACAGTTGAAGATATCGCCAATTTCTGACCGCCGACAGTGATTCCGACGATATTAAGGCCATAGAAAGAGGTTCCATGTGTGCTGCTAGAAAACGGCGTGTATTTGACGGATGCGGAGATTCCGGTGGATCCGAAGGTGAGATGTCCGGTGAATCTAGGGGATGAAGGGAGGCAGTAGGAGAAGATCTTATTGTAAGTTGTCTCTGTCTGCGACGGGAATGAAAGCTTATCACGGCCAAGACCGAGAAGTCCGGCGACACCATTGAAAAGTCCTTCGTTGTCTTCGCCGCAACCAAAATAAATACCGTCGAATACGTCGGAGCTCGTTAGTGTAAACTTCTCCTTGGCGAAAAATCCGATGGAGAACGATTGATCGCCGTATCGAATACCGTAGATACAAGTAGAAGTTGAAGCCGAACAGCGTCCGGAATGTCCTAAATAGCGGTGTATTGAAGGTAAAATCGGTTAGTATAAACCGGAAATCAGTTGTTGAACCGGCATTAAGTAAAAACTGAAACCTGTCGCAGAAGATAGAGAACCACACGCAGTGGATGAGCAGGAGACGTTGGAGTAAGAAGAAGACAAAGAAGGGTTAAATTTTGGTTCTTCCTGTGTATAGCAATTTCTAGTACATGGTTGACACTGAGTCCACGTCAAATCGCTTCCGGTATCGAAAATCAATGAAAGATCGCGCTTCGGTGTCCCGAGTCCTACGGTCACGATGTAGTTTCCTGAACCGAGTGTGCTTCCGTCTTTAGCCGGTAGATCGGCTGACTTGCTTTGACTGACTTGCTCTGTTTTGATTTTCTGTGATAGTTTTGAGTGGATAGAGTTTACGCGTGCTTGGTCGAGTCTCAGAATCTCCACATGGTCCGGACTCGTGGTTTTACCATTGCTTAGACGCGAACATGGACCGTGTCTGTGCGTCACGTACAGTGAGGACTTTGAAATAGACGCTGGATAGATTAATAAGTCCACAGTTAGAACAAAGTTACTATTCTCTTGCTGTTTGAACTCAAATGGAGTCAAACACTGTTTTAAACAAGTAGAGTAAAACCTAAAACACAGTTGAACTGTCTAAGAGTTTCATTACCTCTGGAAGAAAGAATACACGACGATGGTGATGGTGATGTAGGAAAGAGAGAGCTGAGTTGGATAGTTTGAAATTGAGACTCTGTCCTCTGTTTTTGTTGAGCTCCCTCGTTACAACCCAAATTGAGAACTACACAGAGGATTATTATAATATTCAACATTTTCTTATTAATGCTCATTTTGCTTTCTCACTGAATAACATGGAAATGCTTGGGTCCTTTATATTTATAGCCAATCTATAAGCTATCAGAAAGTCTTCCAGTGGACGTGGTTAAGTTTTAGGCAATCCATTGGTTTCATTAGCCACTTACGTAATGACACATCATCTCCCAACTCAGTATTATTGTTATCTTCTGTTTTCTCTTTCACACTCCAATTTTGAGCACATTGAACAGAAATCATTTTCTGCTAAATTTGTTAATTGATTAGTGTCAAATTAGGACTTAAATCTGCCGGCTTTTGCCCAATCCGATTTGCAGTAATGCTGTTTAAGGTTTGAGATTTGGCGGGTTGGATCCACTATGATCTATGAGATAAGCGATTGGGTTATACAGTTTTGCGGGTTAAGCTACGGTATATAGATTTTGTATCATAATATTATGTAAAAAGATTTAAAATATATAGCTTCTAATATTGATATTGTGCATAAATGCTTTACTTGGTTAAGCAATGCTAAACTTATCCATGCTAAGAAGATGTATATTACTTTTCCCAATAATATATCTACAAAAATATTAAAAAGGTTCACAAAAATACTCATAATTTTAAATTAATAATATATATGTCTACTATTGTATACAATTTTAATATAAACAACTTATACTTAGTCCAAAGTTCCTTTTTTGTTTTTTTTCTAAAATATTATCTTGAATTAATTTTTTCTTGGAAAAAAATTAAATTATTATTTATCAAACAAATTTATTGACCATGACCGAGTCATGTTATATCATGAATTTTTTTTGATTAATGTTTAATTTTTTATATTATATAGATACAATTTTGTTTATTTATAAATGATGATTTACTAATGAAATTATCGCAGGCTAACCCACAAATCCGCATATGTTAAATGATTTGGGTTATGGTTTTTGATTTTAAGTCCGCGGTTTTAATTGAGCTAATCTGCTTAACCTGCTAAATATATAAACCTGCTTTGGTCTAGGGCATATATATATATATATATTGATGTTAAATCTGATGTTCATTGGTTAATTTATGCAAAGAGTAAAATTTTAATTTATTCAAATGTCCAATGACATAAAAGAAACTACAAGTATCATAGTTGGTCTGACATTGTTGATGGCCCTAATCAAAACTAATTTTTTTCCTTCAATTTCAGGGAAAAGAAACACCAATTCAAATGTACATATAAGGGTTTATACTAAACAAAAACTGAAAAAAAACAAAGAGAAACGATCTCAATTATGAGTTAAACACACTTTTGAGTAAACTACTTTTGACTAAAAATGATCATTTTTGCATTTTCTCCTTTTCTTTCTTACTAAGATAGAAAAAGTTTCCACTAAAGGCAGACACACTTGCACATCTAGGGATCGAGTTCTATTGTCTATATTATTTAGGAACTTGACTAATAGGCCAATTAGTTGTGGCCGAGTCTTGAAAAAAAAAGTTGAAGATTGAACAAGTGAAAAAACCTAAATAAAATTATTAATTTTGATTACAAAAATTTCTGCAAAGTGAAAATCACTTTAATTGCTTTCTCAAAACGACGATAAACTCTAAAATAAGTATCACTTTAATATGGAAAGGTAGATTAATAATTTTTAATGCACAAAAGTTTATTAACTCTAAACTTTTTGGACCCTAATATTTTGCCTAGGTTGCCTATGCCACATATCGACTCTAAGTATAATGGAGAAACAAAGGATTATTATGATATTGAACAACGTACTCATTATACTCATTTTACTCCCTCCCTAAGACCCTAACACTCACAACAATAAATATGTTATGAAATTAGTTTTTTTTTTTTTTGATATCATGTCATGAAATTAGTGGTCCTTTTATAACCAATATGTAACCTTGAGAACTCAAGTCTTTTTGAATGTTGTTAAACTAAGCCCCACTCACATAGCACATACTTGTAGGGACATTAACCCCTGTTTCCTTCCCTCGAGTCCAAGTTTGACGTGTTTAAGGGGTCTAAATATCCATTCAACTATTTATCGATATTATCTAGTGGTGAGATTAGCAGAGATTAACACAATGATTTATTGATTAAAGAAGTTTTATAAGTTATAAGAAGGTATAGAAGCTTAATTCTGGAGTAAAATGATACAAAGATTAAACGATTCTAGAGGGAAAATGATGATCATATCTTCAGCTCGATGTGCTAAGGATATCTTTTTATAGCCAAAATGGCTAGGTGAGCTCTTTCTGATTCCTTGGTGTCAGAGCAGCTCATGATAACCTAGGCTAGTAGCTTGTAGAACTAGCGGCTTAGTCATCATCACCATAGACAGGATTGCGAAGCTACTGGATAGTTGAAATGCTCACATGTAGCATTAAATGCTTATTGAGCATTTCAACAAGTCCACATAGCAGGTGAACAACTCTACAATGCATTTAATGCATTACAGGCATGCTGATGTGGACTCTATCTGAGCTCGCTAACTATGCCAAGGTGGCATCTGGCCGAGGTAGTCCTTTATGTCGAGGTGGTCTTTTTTAGTTTTTAGATAAGTCTCGAGATGTCTATCTTCAGGCCGACATGGGTGTTGTAAAGTCAGATGGGCCGAGGGAAAGGAGTGAGGTCCGCTTTCAACAACAACCCCTCAGCTCATCATTCCCCAGCAGCGGAGAATATGAAGCGTACTAGGGTTTTTTTTGCCATTTCTCACTTCATGCTGTTTCCTCCACCTGGCGCTGAGCGACTGGAACTTGGTCGAGGTGCGAAATGATGATGGTTCATAATGGTGTGCTTTGGACGCCTTACTGTTGGCCGGACAAGCACGTGAGATCCACATGGCCATTGATTGGACCGTGTACGAGCACTCTGCTGAATTTGCACGTGGATTTTGTCTGAAAAATGCGAGATAGGATAGGCGCCGCTTTGGTGAGATGTCGCTTTGGTCTCATCATCTCAAAATTAAAATCTCTTTTCCTTTATTTTTTCCTCTTCATCGTATTTCTTTGAATACTCAAAAGGTGTGTTTCTCTCTCGCCCTTCTCTATTCCTTTCAGATTTCTCATATACTTTTTCTCCGAGTTTTAGCTTGAGAATTATCTAAAACCTAGTCTTGAAGTTCCGCGCTAGGTTTTAGCGATTCCTGCATGGTATATTTTTGTTAGTTGGCGGCAAGTTCCTTTAGATTTTTGGTTTGGCTATGGGTTTTTGCAAGAATTGTTGCTAGATTCGAGGTTAAGGTCATGGTTTGCAGAATGAGATGCGAGTCTTGTGAGGAGTCTTCATCTTGCGGTGAGGATTACGGTAGTTCTTTGACAGAGATTAATTCTCTAGTGGTTCAAACTCCAAGTAGATTCAAGTGGTCACCTCCAATTTGGGAATATAGGGGTAACAAGGAGGCTTGGTAGGAGTTGGTAGTAAGTGTAGATGCTAGATTGGCGGCTGATTGTTTTGGTATTGGACGCGTTGTCGTTGCTGTCAATGAATTTGAATGGGCCCTGGATGATGCGTGATGAAAGCTGAGAAGATACTGAAGGCCTAATGGATGGGGATCAGGTCATGGCTGGACGGACTCGGCGTGCCACCCTTTAAGTATACGAGGGCATCATTGGAGAAGTTGAGCTTGGATTGAGGCTTTCCCAGTGGGTTGCATCTTAGGTCGCCCAAGTAGCATGAGAGGCTGAGGATGCCGCCGAGGGGGTAGTTCTGCCTGTACGAGTTATTCTTTAGGCGCTGCGGCCTTATGGTTCCCTCTATCGAGGCTCTTTGTGAAATACTGCAACATGTGCCACATCTGCTTCATTTTGCCAAGGTGATGTTGTAGGTCGATGTTGGCATTGACTCTGTTCAAGAAGGGGTATCTCTGGTGGAGAAGGCACATGTGAAGAGGACTTCTCACGAGAAGGCAAAGGAGAATGAGTCTGCCGTGAAGAAGAAAGGGTGGGACTCCATGAAGAACAGGACTCGGGGAAAGCTACTGTAGTCGAAAATGCTATGTTGGTGAAGAAGTTAGGTCTGTAACCAGCTAGTCTACCTAGCTTTGGTATTGAGTTCCATGGATTGGTCTAGTTCTGATCCACAGTTACAAGGAACCGTGCATCGAACTCTTGTAGGAAATCAAGATATCAAAATTTGGTTATCCTTCTGTCCAAGACATGGTAGCGGGGGAGGTTTATGAGTATTGCTTTGCATAGTATAAAAGGGTCAGTTGTGTTGTTCTTGTTTTTTTTTTTTGAAAGACTCCTTACCTGGGTTCTATCGCTTTGTGAAAAACTTCAGCACTCTAGAAGCTTTGCTTACTGAAGTAATAAAGAAGGATGTGAGATTCAAATGAGGAGTTTAACAAGAAGATGCTTTTCAGATGCTCAAAGAGAGACTCACCAATGCACCAGTTTTATCTTACCTGATTTCTTAAAGACTTTTGACATTGAATGTGATGCTTCTGGTGTAGGTATATGGGTGGTTCTTTTACAAGAAAGGAAACTCATTGCTTACTTCAGTGAGAAATTAGGAAGAGCAACACTCAACTATTGAACTTATGACAAAGAACTATATACCGTGGTCCGAGCTCTACAAACTTGGCAACACTACATCTCACCTAAGGAGTTTATCATACATACTGATCACAAGTCCCTCAAGTACCTAAAATGCTAACACAAGCTCAATAAGAGACATGCTCGATGGATGAAATTTATTGAGACATTCCCATACGTCATTAAGTATAAACAAGGTAAAGAAAACATTGTGCTGATGCACTATCTAGAAGGTACACACTTCCCTCCAATTTGGAAGTTAAGTTGTTAGGATTTGGAAACCTTAAGGAGATGTATGAAACTGATGATGACTTTAAGGATGCCTTCAAGGATTGTGCTAAGTTTGCTGCAAGAAAGTTCTTTAAGCATGAAGGCTTCAATTATATGAAAACTGGCTGTATATTCCTAACAGTTATGTTCGAGATTTGTTAGTTAGAGAAGCTCCTGGAGGCCATTGCCAAAACTCTTAAGATTGTGCATGATCATTTCTATTTGCCTCATTTGAAGAGAGACGTGGAAAGAGTGTGCAACCGATGTATCAACTGTAAGCAAGTTAAGTCCAAGGTTCAGCTTAACGGTTTGTATACTCCTCTCCTTATTCCTATGCATCCTTGGACTAATATTTCTATGGATTTTGTGGTTGGTGTGCCTAGAAATAGGACTGGTAAGGATTATATCTTTGTTGTGTTCGATACATTCTCTAAAATGGCTCACTTTATCATTTGCCATAAAACAAATGAGGCATTGAACATTGCAAATCTTTTTTTAGAGAAATTGTTAGGTTGCATGGAATGTCCATAACCGTTGTTTCAAATAGGCATACTAAGTTCCTTAGTTATTTCTGGAAAACTTTATGGTCTAAACTTGATATTAAGCTTTTGTTATCAACATGTCATCCACAAACTCAAGGTCAAACAAAAGTTGTTAATGGAACCTTGTCCACTCTCATGCACACACTAATTAAAAAAAATTGGAAAACATGGGAGAATTGTCTACCTCATGTCGAGTTTGCTTACAATCATGCTATGCATTATGAAACTAAGTATTCTCTTTTCAAGATTTTTATGGATTTAATCCAGTCTCTCCATTAGATTTGATTACTTTATCTCTGAGTGAAAGAAGTAGCACATATGGAAAGAAGAATGCAAAGATGGTGAAGAAAATTTATGAGAAGGCTCGAGCTAACATTAAGGAGAAGACCAGATTATTTGCTAAGCATGCTAACAAAGGGCAACACAAACTAATCTTTGAGGAAGGCGATTTGGTGTGGGTTTATTTGCGCAAAGAAAGTTTTCCAGCTAAATCAAAGTCTAAAATCATGCACAGAATTGATGGACATTTCTCTATCACAAAACGGATTAGTGACAATGCCTACCAAGTTGATCTCCAAGGTAAGTATAATATCAGTTCTAGCTTCAATGTCTTTGCTCTTGTGCCTTTTATTGCAGATGAAACTGATTTGAGAAAAAATCCTTCTCAAGAAGGAAATGATGATGTGATTATGGACAACCAAGACAACACTCGAGCCATTGAATCAGTCACTACATGCTCGAGTGAAGTCTCTAGACCTCCAGAACCACAAACTCAACCCCTTAACTAGACCATCCTCAGCTCGAGTGAAGCTTCAGATGCAAAAGAACACATAATTGTAGACGTGATGCAAGTTCTAGCTGGTCCTATGACAAGATCCATGATGAAGCTCTTCAACAAAGCCATTGGACAACTAGTTGCTCAGATTTGGAATCAAGAAGAACCTCAATCTCGACATGCCTTGATTCTTGTGCGAGTACTCAAGAAGACTAGCAAACAGACGTGTAGTCTTAGGCCCATTTTCAAAAAACTCAAACCCCATTTTCACGGCCTCTTGTTCTATTTAAGTACCTTGTTTCTTTTGTAAGAGACATAATATTATCTTAATAAAAAACTTAAATTTTCTCTCTACTTTTTTAGTGTGTCATATCGAACAAAATGTGAACTTAGTATATCATATCTAAGTTCATTGAACCGACTATATCCAAGGGTTTGCTGGTGAATCAACGGTCTTCCACATGTGATGTGTGACCTCTTGCTCCACCAACCTTAATATCTTCAGAGGAATCATGCCTATCCCTTTTTAATCTCAGCTTCTCAAGGATTGATCTATGGAAATTCATATTAATTGTGGTAGTGATGAGGTCTCAAAATTGTTGAGCGAGCATTTTGTTCGGGTGTCCCATAATATAGATGATTTGACGAACAATCAGCATCCTCTTTTAATGTGTGGCCAAGCAGTTGGGGCTTTCTACAAAGTGAATATGATGTTGAGGGCCGGTGTCAATGGAGCTGGATTTGATCGTAATTAAGGTAACAACTAAAAAGGACGTTTGGGAGAAGAAAATCACTGAAATGGTGATTACTGATCTTATACCCGGTGATCTTGACGCTGCAGCCGTATCACCTAGTAGCTCATCTTTTGTCGGTGCTGAGACGAATGTGATGGTGGCCCCAATACTGGTTCTAGCTCTATAGATGAAACCTGCACCTCAGATAAAAGATGTTCTGGAATATGGTTCCTTGGTTGAGGTTGTGGGCGACAGTGGTAATGCTGGGGATTCCTCCAAACCTTTGTAGGTTGTGGACCTCGATAGGAATGAAGGTGAGGAGCGTCAACAAGAGGGGTAGAGCTGTTGTGCTGAATTTGTTTTGCTTGTTGTATTTCTTTTTTTGTTTGCTTGAACAATGTCGGACTATAACATATTTGCTTTCCACACTTAGTACTTTTCTTGATTTTATTGTGATGTGAAGTTTATCTTGGCACGTTATAGTATAATGACTTACCCCAAGCCTTCTCTCTTTTTTTCTGATAAAAGAATGCCAATTTTAGCTCGGGTAGTGCATGGCGGAGCTTGGCTTTGAGAAATTAAATGTGTAACTAGATATCTATTTTAGAAATTTTTTAATGAATTGAAAATAGTGAAGATTTTAAAATTTATATATATATTAAGGGTTTTAAAGATACATAAAGACTTTTAATGAGTTTTGCCTTAAGAATTTCACCAAGTCTTTCGTAGAGTTTAAAATACTCTTATAGATATTGTTGTTGGTATCTCTGGACACATATGTGGGCTAACTTGCTGTCTTCCTCAAGGTTATCAAGGCTGCCTGCGAGGGCTTCTTCGTTTGCATTTTCATGTAGGGGAAAAGCGTTTTCTACATAGGCTCTGGACGCTGAGCTCGGCTGAGACTATTGCTTCTATGCCATGGGATAAGGTAGTGGGAGTTCGGCTAGTTGACCACCTTGGGGTTGTTCTGTGAGAACAGTTTGCGGTCAAGCTCATCGGACCAAATTTCTTTCTTTTCTTCAAGCCTCTTTTTAGGCAGTTAATGATCTACTTTTTTGTGGCATCAGCTTGAGTGTTGCCTTGTGGATATCTTGACGTTCACTTGTTGAGGCGTAGCCTCTATCGGGCACATAAACTCTCAAAGTTTGCTGAGATAAACTGATTATCATTGTCTGTCGATTTCATATGGTTGGCCGTGGCGACATACTATATTCTTCCAAAAGTTTTTTTTGGCGTCCTCATCCTTGATGCTGGCGTATGACTCCACTTTGAGCCATTTTGTAAAATAGTTCATCATAACAAGGAGTAAGAGCTTTTGAATTGATGGTAGGAACGGCTCGAAAATGTTGATTACCCAACTCATGAACATATACGATATGTCTCTGCGTGTGAGGCCATTAGTTGGGATGCGAATGATGGGAGCATGACGTTGGAACTACTCACATTTGACTGCATGCACGTCAAAATCTGTCACTATGGTCAGCCAGCAATAGCTGAATATCTTCATCTTTTGGGCTAGTGATCGACCGCTAGAATAATTTCCACATGCCCCCTCGTGGACTTCTTGCAAAACACTCTAGACATCTTTGGGACTTATGTAGTTCAGGCGTACACCTTTGGTAGTTCGGCGGAAGAGGTGGCCGTGGAGGTCAATATATTGAGATGTGCGAGTTTGAAGGCGAATTAATGCCCATCTGTTGGTTGGTACGGTTCCACTAGTTATGCAAATGAGGATTTTAGTCCTTTAATGTTTGAGAGCGGCATCAGGGAGCGGTAGCTGTGGTCCTTATGTGTCTTCATGTGGAATATTTTTGGTGTGGATTGCAGCACACTTCCTTTCTCGAGCTTGATACTTGTGTGCTATATGCTGCTGACCAGAGCTATTTATCGCTGGGTATGATTGGATGTTGAGGCCAATGCAGCCAGATTATCTACCAAGAAATTGTCGTCGTGCGAGATTTTTGTCAGCAGAAAGAAGAGAACTTCATAGCACGCTTGTTGACGACCTTGTAGTGTGTGTCCATTTTTTCGTTCTTAGCTTACCAGTTTATGGCATACTGGTTACCGACAAGGTTGGAGTCGCACAATGCATCTATTGACTTGGTCCCTATGGCCTTTTCTAATCAGAGGCTGGCGATGATCGCTTTGTATCAGCCTGGTTATTGGACGGTAAAAATTCTAGCTGGATGGAATGCTCAAGGATTTTCTTGTTCAGGGATTTGAGGTGCACACTGAGTCCGGATCCGTATCGTGATGCCAAACCGTCTATATGTAGGTGCCATTACCGTGTTGCTTCCGACTCAAGATAGACAAGTTTAGGAGATAGCTCAATGTGGAAATTGGCCAGGATTTTGGATTTGGCCACCGGTTTTCCTTGTATTCTATGTCGTACTTAGGTCATAATTCCTGAGATCGATGAACCACTTTACGAGATAACCTGAGTGGCTTGAATTCTGCAGGATTATCCATAGTGGATGGTTGGAGAACACTTTGATGGTGTGCGATTAGAAGTACGACCTTAAATTCATGGCCGCACTGACAATCTCTAGGACGAGTTTTTTTTTTTGTCGTGGAGTATCTCAACTCAACGCTGTTCAGTGCCTTGTTGGTGTAGAATATGGATTTCTGCTCACCATGGTCTTTGCATACGAGCATGCTGCTAATAGCGATATAAAGGTAGAGCGTCTTCCCCTCCCTGGTTTTGACAGGACCAACGGGGTGGAGAGGTAGGTCTTGAGCTTGGCAAAAGCTTTGCCGCAGTTGTCATATGTTGACCCAGAAATGAAGTGATTGAGGCTGGCTATGCATCCCATTACACTTCTTGGATACTCTTTGGCGATAGGAGATCACGGACAAAGGAAATCTACTTAGTGTTTGCCTTGATTTACGCCAAAGGTGTATTTCATCGATTTGAGCTTCATTTGGTATTCAGTCAAGATATGGAAGGAATCCTTGGAGTGGCTAACATGGTTGGTATCATGGGCTCACTTGACAAGCATGTCAATGATGTATATTTCCATAGTGTGGCCTAGCTTTCCCGCGAACATCTTGTTGACCAAGTGCTAGTAAGTGACCAGGACATTCTTCTCACGGTTAGCGATGAATGCATTTTTTTCCAGACAATGTAGCTCATTTTTATCTGATTATACCCAGAGAATGCATCGATAAAGGATAGGAATTTGTTCTCGGCAATGGCTTTGATGAGCTAGTTGATGTGCAGCAGGGGGAAGCTATCATTTAGGCATGCCTTATTGAGGTCAGTGAAGTTGACACATGCTCTCAAATTTTTGTTCTTTTTATCTACCACCAAGGTGTTGGCTAGTGACTCATGGTATCTGACCTTGGCGATTAAGCCAACTTGCATAAGTTGGTCGACCTTGTCATATACTGTTTGAACGTGCTCTGGTCCTAGTTGAGCTCGATGTTGTCGCCTTGTCATATATCGGATGGAAGGTGAGATCGATGTTGAACTTGTGGCATATGATCTTTGGGTCGATGCCAAATATGTATTCGATACTTCACGCGAAAGTGAAGATGTTGGTTTCCAAAACTTTGACAAGCTTGGCACGCAAATATTTGTTAAGCTTAGCTTCTACGCCTACGCATCACGCTGGGTAGGCGGGGTCGAGGTTGATATGCTCAATTTTCTTAGAGTCAAGATTATGTAAGTTCTTGCTGCCGCTGTGCGAAGTATGTGTTCGGTTATAAAGCAGGTCTATGACATCTTCTAACTTCCCTTTAGGGTGTATATGCCGCGGTCGGTTGAAAACTTGACACATTTATGATAGGAGGCTGCCATAGCCTTTGCCATGTGGATCCATGGAGTTGCGAGAATCAGGTTGTAGATAGGTGGATTTGACCCACCTCGCCATGGCTATATGAATATGGAGGTAGATAGTCCTGATGGTGTTCAAGGTCTTTCCATCAAAGGCATTACGGGAGTAGCATGCCGATTTTATCTCAAAGTTCCAGAGGGCCATTGAGTCCAATGTTTCCTAGAACATCAAGTTGACCAAGCTTTTAGTATCTATGGGGATGCATGATATTTTGCAATCGGCTACATGCAGTTCATCTACATGAGGGTCATTGTGTGGCTTGTCTATTCCTTTGGCATCCTTTTCTATGAAGGTTATATCATCGTCATTGCAGGGTTGGTGGAGTTTGTCTTGTACTGAGACGTGGAAACACAACTCGACGGCCTCTATTACTATCGGTGGGTAATCATGGCCTCAGCCTTTCTTTTGTGGCTCGTGATTAACATGACAAAGTTGTTACATGACATAAGGCTGCACATAATCATGTTCACTCTGGTTCGAGGTGGTGGCACATCATCATTGTTTCCTCTGCGTGGTTTCTTGGGAGGTTGTAGGAGAGCGACATGGTATTTATTGCGCTTGTTTTTATGCAGATTGGGTTGCGAGCACAGATCCTATAAGGGGCTGCACCGACCTTAGGCTAAGCCGCGACAGTTGCTGCCTCTTTGGCACCAGGCACTTCCCTCTTTTGGAACTTCTCAAGAGGAATGCTTTTAGGTTCTGACATCTTGAAGTAGATTTTCTAAGCCTTTGGTGGGATTTGTAGTAGGTCCTTTCTTTAGCTTGGCTCCCAGGCTGGTGCAATTTATTGTTCCATCGTTTAGGTAGGGCCATTATGTGCTCTACCTTTTTGATGGCTTCACTAGGGCCTTCTTTAGCAAAGAAAGCGGCTTGCTTCATATTGTAGTTTTTGGTAAAGTCTTGGTAGGGTTTTGTATGGCTCAACGATTTGTGCCGGGGTGCTTTTATGCACCACTTTACTGCATAGGAGGGCGTACCACTTTGTATTGGCGGCCTTCTCCTCCTTGAATTCAATATACGTTAGATTTTGATGCATTGCATCCTCTAAGGAACTTGGACAGCGTAGCTTCAAGTCCCTCTTGACCAGGTCGGTTCAAAGAAGATCATGTTATGGAGGAAGCTCGATGGCATTGTTGTCGGCTATGATTATGCATGACACTACTTCCCAGAATCTCTTGAGGAAGGACTAGAGGGACTTTTCCGGGCCTAGGACTGTAACCTGTAAGTTTGACGTTGAGGCATGCTGTTTGATGTACATGGAGTAGTGCTTCAAGAATGCTATAGAGAGTTGATCATAGTTGTCAATTAAGTACGACTTTAGCTTGGCAAACTATCCAAAGGCGTTCCCATCCTAGTGTTCATTGAAAAGCTAGCAGACTCTCGCTCTTCGACGGTAAACCTTGTTCTTCTTGTGGCGATGTTAAATGCCGTGAGGAAATTCTTCAGGTCCGTCCATCGTTCGTATATTATATACTTGATCGCGGTGTCCAGTCTAATAGGTACGCTAGATAGGTGGAGTATGATCAGAGTGTTCTGGGTTTCTACCAGAATGAGATCAAGTTCAGTAGTTAAACCAGTTTGAAGACATTCTTTCCTCCATTTTAGTCAGGGTGGCGACTCCTCCTACATTTTGGGGTTGAGCATTCGAATGATGAGGCTGATGACATGAGTTGTGTGTGGTCATTGGCGTAATATGGGGTATTAACAACTCCCCAAATAGCATTCAGTTGAGCCAATATAGTGTTTGGTTAACTTGGAATTTTGTTATGTGCTCTTGGCGGATCGCTTGAGCTGTGACTAGAGCCTCTAGATGTTCGACTATCCCCTTATTTTTTCTATGCGGTCCATGATGAGTTGGAACAAGTGTGGAGAGCTGCAAGGATGGGGTGCCCTAGACTCTGTATGTGGCGGCTCTAAACAAAGGCTGGGAGCTTGGATGTCAGTAGCTTAACATTGACTGAGGTAGCGTTAGCTGCTACTGTTTGTTGCTGTCGAGTCATCAGTGAGTTTTTTGAAGCAACCATTAGAGGTTTGTTTTGATTCATCATTTCAGGCTGGTTGATCATGTTTGTCATTCTGTTGAGAGAAATCTAGCCCTCACAAGCGGTTCCATTGTGGTTATATTAGCACAATCATTTATAAATCAAAAGGGTTTATAAGTTACAACGAGGGTTTAAAAGCTTGATTAGGGAGACAAGATGATACAATGCTTAAACGGTTCTAGAGAGAAAACGATTATCAAATCTTCAACTCGGCGTGCTCATGATCTTTTTTTATAGCCAAAATGGCTAGGGCAAGCTCTTCCGATTCTTTGGTGTAAAACCCATTCATTATAGCCAAAATGGCTAGAGCATCGTAAACAAGGTCACCGAGCTACTAGGTAGTTGAAATGCTCACCTTCAGCATTAAATACAAACTGAACATGTTCGCAAATCTATAGAGCAAGGGAAAAACTCTACAATGCATGCTCATACATTGCAAGCATGCTGATGTGGACTCTGGCTGACCTCACTCGCCAAAGTGACATTTTGCCAAGGTGGTTTTTTTGTGTGTTTTTAGATAAATCTTAAGATGTGTATCATCAGTTCAAGGTGATCTTTGTGAAGTTAGATGGGCCGAGGGTATTGAGTGAGGCCCACCTCCCCCAGATATGTGATTTTGTCTCTATGCTTCCAAGTTTTAACACTTTATGTTAGCATTTGGAAGGGTTTTTTACTATTTTCACCCATTACATTATATTGGTGAGACTCAATCGGTTCTTTGCTTCAAGTCAGCAAGTGGAGACTTGGTCTTCTCGTTCACTTTCAATTTTTTACATTGACTATAGTTGAGGTAGATTATAAGCTTGAGGAAATCAATTCTCTAGTGAATGTTGTTAATTGTATAGATTACAGGTAATCCTTGCATTCTTATCAATTCGATTGATAATTTATTTTTTTTGTAAAAAAAAGATTATTTTCTCGCCTTTGTTCATTAAATTTTTACTATTGAGGGCCTCGACGAGAGATTCTAAATAAGGATTCAATGATTTGACCTTGTTGAGTAAAAAAAATCTAGAATTTTGGCCAGAATGACGAAGAGCATCACAAGGATGGTGATGAATCTTTGATACTACTCGGCCAATTTACACTTAGGAATCTTCACTAAACATAAACCCGTCCCTCTCTCGAATCCTCAAAGAAAGAAGAAGAGCTATGGTTTTCTCTTGTGTAAGAAAATGTGGTTTCTTTATTGACCAAAGTTATAAAGCTTACAAATACTACAAAGGAACCTTATAAAAGGTTCATTGGCTAGGGGTGTTCTTGAGCATGACGTGATACAACGAAAAACAAAATAAATGACATGGAAAAGAAATGACAAAAACTTTGTCCGAATATGGCAAGTCGTTCACGACATGTTGGTGACTAGACTTGCCTCGTAACGACCTTATTAAAGCTATTACGTTTAATTCTTAAGGTCCCAAATCTATGGTTAGAGTTGGACCGATTGTACCTACAAAGGTTGAAATAAGGAAACACATACATACCTGGTTTGGATTTGCATTTGGTCCGGTTTGATCATCAGTCGAGTAAATGTTGTTGTGGTTCGATGTTGTACATCTGATGGTCGGTGAAATGTTGTTGCGGGGCAACGTGGTATGTTTGTTGATCGATAGATGAACGGATGTGGTCGATAGCTATTTGGCTATGTACGTGCTAGGATGAACCTCTTCCCGACCACTTGCCTTGTCCGTGTGGTATGTGCCGAGTAGCAACAATCTTATCTCGGTCACAAGCTCAACTAGCTTAAGTAGTGTCTAGACTGTATTGATGAATTTTCCTTTACTATGATCCTCAACCTTGTGCTTGGACTTTCACGGATGATTGCTACTCAGTCAATGTTGTAAATTGTTGATGCACCATTTGAATAGTAAGAAATAACTCTTCTTATTGATTGCTTATAAAATATAACTCAAAAAGTAAACAATTCAAAGTCTTACCTTATGTCACAACTCAATCAAGGTATTTATAGGCATTAACACAACTTGTTAATTTTCTTTTTTTATTAGTAGTAGTTTCTTTAATTCATAATTACCTTATGTAATTAGGAATAATTCTTTTTATTCCTAAATTTCCTTTTCTTATTAGGAATAGTTCCTTTTATTCATAATCTTTTAACAATACCTTAGCGAATATTTTAGTCTAAATAATTTTCCTAAATAACTATAAACTTGTTCACCAAGACATTGTTGAAGATTTTGAACCTTATCCAACAATCACACTCATAAGTTTCAAATAATCTTTGGACAAATCTTCATTATTCAAGAACTCAACTTCATGCATTTAGAGAGCTTCATCGGCTTCTTCCGTTTCTTCCTTATATGCTAAATTAGCTTCTTGATATCGAGGTTTATGTCTTCAATCTGGAGATTTAGATGCAAAGTGTCAGAGTTTATCGCATCTAAAACAAGTCACTTTAGAAGATCACTCTTCCCTTTTTCATCCTCTTGATTTGTTCGATAGTTTCCTTGACCACTTCCACCTCTAACATGTCCTTTTCCTTTCAATTTTGAAGAACCGTGACTTGAATTCGCATATAGAAGTCCATTCTCTTTGTTTTGTTAATTCTTCTCTTCAACAATTCTTTCTTCATATGCTTTAAGTCTACCGATAATATCTTTAAAGCTTGTTGAATTCAAATCGAGTACTTGTTCTAGAGAAGCAATGATTTAAATATACTTTCTTCTTGGTAAACTATTGAAAAGCTTCTTCACAAGTTTTGATTCTTCAATAGATTTTCCAAGTGAGGCTGTTTCTTATGCTAGTTCGGATAACTTTCCCGCGAAGTTATCAATACTATTCATATCTTTCATCTTCATTCTTTCAAACTCACTCATTAGTGTTTGAAGTCTTGCTTCTTTGACATGATCTGCACCAACATATTGAGTCTTGATTGCTGTCCATACTCCTTTTGCTGAATCTTCTTCACCTACTTCCAGAATAAGTTCCTCTGGAACATATTGAAACAACAAACTAATTGCGATATCATTCTTCTCAGAATTAGTTGAACCGTTTTCAACTATTTTCCACACCTTATGTATCCGCAACATCACTTTCATCCTCATTTGCCAAACCGTATAATTTGTTTTGTTTAACATTGGACAATGAATGGATGAGGGTATGAGTTCCTTAGGCCGAGTAGCTAGAGTTCCATCCGACATGATGAATCACCTTCTTCTACGATCAACAAAACCTTGAGCTCTAATACAAATGTAAATCGTTGATGTAGACTTTGAATAACAAGAAATAACTCTTCTTATTAATTACTTAGAAAATATAACTCAAAAACTAAACAACTCAAAATCTTACCTTAGGTCACAACTCAACCAATGTATTTACAGGCATTAACACAACTTGTTAATTTTCTTTTCTTATTAGGAATAGTTCCATTAATTTCTAATTCCTTTTTCTTATTAGGAGTAGTTCATTTTATTCATAATTTTTTTTATTAGGAATTGTTCTTTTTATTCATAATCTTCTAACAATATCTTAGAGAATATCTTAATCTAAATAATTTTTCCAAATTACTAGAAACTTAAACACCGAAACATTGTTGAATACTTTGAAGCTTATTCAACAAATGTCTCGATCAAAAAAGAGATGTGATCAATAACCTCATCACTAACTCACAGTACCATATTTCGAGTGAAAGTTCAATGTGCTTAAGGGTTTTAAATGCTGCTTTTTGGAAAGGTCTTCCAGTCGTATTTGATTCAAGTTAATAAGTGAAAACTTAATTTTTCTCGTTTACTTGCTACTTTTTCACATTTCCAAGTCAATTGCTTCTTATTTACTTGCTTTTGTCTCTAGACTTCAAGACAAACACATATCACATGTTTTGTCTCTCGGCTCCAAGTTCAACGTACTAATATTGCCCAAGATATTTACATATGATTTTGTCTCTATACTTTAACTTTCCAAGTCTTGGATACTAACTAAAGGAGGGGTTGTCTAATCATATTCCACGAAAACTTTCTACGCTCACTTATTGTGTTTGTCTCCACACTAAGTCTTCAAGTCTCTAACTCTATCGTACTTAAGGGTTTGTAATATTAGTCCCACAAAACGACAGATTAAGCATAAACTAAGTAGGTGTCGATTATATACCGGACAATACGATGATGAACTTCACTAACTAAAGTGATAAACGTAAGATTTATTTTAGGGCCACACATATATAAATAATGTGTTACTGTCATTATTTAAAGTATCAAAATTATATGGATATATTTAGTAATTTTCAATTTGATAAAGGACTAAATTGGAAATTGTTTATATATAAAAGGTTATGGTCTCCACAATAACCCTGATCAGAATTACATAAAAATATTTTGCATCCGATTTAAAAGACCTTAAACTATTCTAGGCTTATTGTGGAAGAATCATTACCAAAAATTCAGATTGTATGCCATGGATCACAAAGATACACTTCTGCTTATATTGTTATTAATCAAAGACTGACATATGATTATGATTGAGAAATCATACAATATTTTTTACATTTGGTATCAGAGAACCATGTTTAGTTTCTGTTTGATAATCGGGTTATTTCTTTGATAAAATTGAATTTATTAATATGTGAGATTCTTTAATTTAATCTGGATTAAGAATTTTAGAATATGTGGTTTTATGTTATAATGTCAAATCTAAAACTAAATTTTATGAAAATTTTGGTGTATATTTTGCTCAAAAGTCAATGTTTCTAGAAATTTTTGGAAATTTAAGAGCATTTTTTGGTAATTTAAGAATAATTTTTGGATTAAATTCGGAAGTACAGTTCTTGTTTTTAGCCATGGTGACTGAAATTTTTTAAAAAGTAAAGGTTTAGTTGGAAACCACTAAGATTAAAAACAAGGGCATTCTTTGTAATTTTCAAAACTTGACATTTAATGTTTAAATTTTTTTTTTATGATTTTTTTGGGCGTGAACCTACTTTGGATGAAAAGTTGGTTTAAACTCCATATTTTATTTGTATCATAACGTGCGAAATCCAAATATGATTTGCTTAAAATATAAGAGATATAATTTATATATGTTTTCAATCATTAAGCTATTGTACTATTTTTGTATACAGAACTCCGATTTACTAATATATGTATGTGTAGAGATATTTATTATGTTCTAATATATTTGATTGAGAAAATGGTCAAATTAAAATACCTAGCTTACGTATATTTGCTTAAAAACTACCAAAATTTTTGGTTTGTCAGAAAAGATCAAACTTGTGTTAACCACGCCAATTGATACCAAATAGGTCATCACTAATAAAAGTTAAATGATGTATTAACTCGTTAAACGTTGTTTACGGATCAATAGTGGCATATTCTAAAATCCCCATATTGATTTCATGAACCCCAATTTTCATGATTGGGGCTTAGAATTCTTAGATCTCTTCTCTATTTTGATTCTCCTTTTGATATAATGATGACCATAATTTCGATTGAGCTGATGAGGGAAAAACTAACTTGTGATCATCAGGAGCACAATCATGTTTTCGTCTTTACTATAAATTAAAGTAATATCTTCTGCAGATTTTCTGATTCTCTTAAACTCACATAGACCAAGAGAAAATACCGTAGAAGGAGTTTCTCTGTATTGATTGAATCCATCTGATTGACCTTGTCCATCTGCAAAATCATAATCTGACTAAACACAATAAGAAAATAATTTAATAACTTAAAACTGACCCCATTATGATGATCATTGTTTGTACTAGATAATCAATGTTTTCATGTTTTTAAATGAATTAGAGAAGGGTTACATTACGATATAGTTTCAAACCATTTTTGAGTAGTCTCAAACAGAGTGGTAATTCTGAAAATTAAGTTTTACAAAAATGAACACGACCACATAAGTCTGGAATCTAAGTCTTACCAAAATGATCATAAGTCAACATAAGTCCGAAATTAAGTCTGAAAATGAAACAAAGAAAAGCAGTAACTGGAAAGAAAAGAAAAAACATCAACAATATAAGTTTGGAATTGGAAGTAACAAAAGCAACAACATAAATCTAAATACTATGGTCAGTTCGTTCTCTTTCCATGACAAGTTGACCTTGTGAATTAAGTCCAACTTGTGATATTCCTCCTTGTGATCCACCGACATGTGATACTAATTTTTCTTCCTATGTAAACATGACAATAAATTATTAGAGAACTTATAATCAATGATAGCATTACAATAATTAAGATCAAATAAATCCAACCGGTATTTTTTTTGGACATCCTCTAGGTTTTTTGGTTATAGGTTCTTGTTGTGGTTTTGAACATGACAACTTATTGTAGTCTTTTTCCTTAAACTTTAAGCATGTCATAACTTGATGGCTTTGGCCTAACTTGGCCTTGTTATCTTTGTGAGTAAATCTATTTAGACCTTTACGACTAGCATAATTACTTGGTCTCCCACTCGTGCATATTCTATATGGTGTTGGTAACATGGAAAATCTGTTTACCCTCGCCCATAATATCATTCTTTGAACAGGTTCAATATTATGTTCATATGTGTGCTATCAAGTGCGGGTTGTGTAATACTCAAAGACATAATCATCAATCTTTTGTTTTTTTGGCTATTATAACACACGCTGCGTGCTTGAATCCCATTCAGCTGCAATTTTCTGCAGCCACATATCCTTAACCTCATTCTACCCAATAGGAAAAACCATGGACATCAACCTCATGCATATCACATGTGGACATGAATCTTACTCCCTAGACTATTCTATAGAAGATTTGATCTATTTATGCACACTATTAGTGAACCCAGTCCTAAACCTATGTGAAATAATACATCTTCGAGCGGCCCAAACCATACATTGTCACCTTATATCTTTTAACAAAACTAGTAATGATTTTTTTCCTAGCTTCACGAATAATCCTATTAAATAATTCACTTAAATTATTCAAATTTTCAATACAACAAGAACCAAACTTGAAGAAAGCCAGTGACCATGAAGCTGGATTGGTCTTAAGAAGTGAGTCGTAAGCCCCTTGACTACACTACCTAAATGCCTCTAATTATCAGCATAATCTTACTTCATGTAGCTCCTTACTATTTTGTAATCTCTTAATCTGCATGTTGTAATTGTCCATTTTTCCAATTTTCTAGAATGTGTTTTGCACACATTCTGTGTTCAACTTCTGGAAACTAATTATGAACAACTTTTACTAGCTCGTTTGACAAACAAATATACAGAATATGTTAGTAAAATTTAGAAACAAACCGCAAATGATTCATAAAAAAACACACGAACTTATATGCTAATTTGACTTGCTGAAATCTAGTCGAATAATGCTAAGCTAGATTATAGTTTAATTAAAAAGATAAACAAAAATTATGCTTCACGTGCTCATGGAATAATGTAGTTTTATAAAAATACATTATATAAACTTAGGAAAAAGAAACACACATGAATGATTCATAAGCAAAACATAATGTTTAAATAACTTTTGTTTATCAGAAATGATGGTGTACTCTTTTCCCTCACCAAGTCCGAGATCAATCTTGAGATGATTCACAACCCGATCCCAATTCACATCATTTTCAATCTCAACCACAGTCCATGATATTGGATCAATTATGTTATGAGCATCTCTCCCAATTCCGGCTAGTAAATGCTGTTTCACATCCTACTTCAAGAAAACACCATCTAGTCCTATGATTGGCTGACAATAAGACTTCCAAGTTGTTCGTTGGGCCACAAAACATAGGTAGATGCAATCAAATCTCTGTAAACTTCCTTGTGTTTGCCCTGGTGTTGTTTGAATATCAATTATTACACCTTGATTGGTATTGTGAAGCTCAGCTTCATAAACCCATATAATGGAAAAATGTGCTTCATGAATTTTTTTCCTCGCCTTTGCGAGTCGAGTCTTTGCTTTCTGACATTGTTCAAAAGTCACAATCATATTGTAACTTCTCTTTATTTCGGCTGCCATTTGCACCGCTATAAACATAGGTTTTAAACACAATCTATCATCAAACAACTCAGCTATATTTGAACTATTTAACAGCTTAGAGTACCTATACCTAGTACATATGTGCTTATCCTCATACACCTTAATTTGCAGCTTGTGTTTTCTCTTTTCATATGAGCAATAAACTCTCCACGGACATGAAAAATCTTTAGACGAGCAAACAACACCTAATCTCTAATACGTAGATATGTACAACTTAATATCAAATCGAGTGTTGAGTGAGTACCTCAAGAGTGCATGTTTGAAGTCTGAAGCTGATGCGAACATTTTACCAAGCCGAAGAATTTCATCATCTCCTTCTGAAATTTCCAAAGCTTGTCACTCTCTCATGTTTTCTTCTTTGTCGTCTTCGGTTGATGACAATGGCTCCCAGATTTTTTTATCTCTCCACACCTTATCACCACTTTCTTCACTTTCTCAGAATTTTCATTTGCTATTTACCCAAAATGTGTCAACAGCAAAAGAAGCGCCATGTTCGATTGGTACAAGCTCATAGTCATCTTCAGCTTCACCAATATCTTCATCATACTCATTGGAGAGTATATGATTCTCTTCCAATTCGATTAGTGCTTTGACTGGGGCTTTTTGTTTGACTTTGTTCTTCACCTTTGGCAGCATCGTAATCTCACTATAAACCACAATTTTTCTTTACTTTTCTTTTTCACAATAGGTTTGATTTGGGGATTTTGCGTATAACAATTATAATTTTGTTTCAGGTACGTGCGGAAGACGAAGGTTGTACAATTTTAATTATGTTTTAGTATTATCAAAGACTTAAACTAAAACAGAAGGTTTAGTGTTGGCAAAGACTTGAACCAAAATGTTGTGTATTGGTCCGTCATTAATGATCCATAAACGATGTTTAAGAGAATTAATATGGCGTTTAACTTTCAATAAGTTTGATTTATTTTTGGCAAACAAAAAGTTTGGTATTTATTTAACCATTTTCTCATATTTGATTGTGCAAGTTTAATATTTAAATTGAATTAACTGATTCATGATATTGCCAACCCTCTCGTGTAGATATTTTTTCAAGAATAATATTAAATGTAGTATGTATATATATTCATGTGCATATTAAATCGATCCAAAGATATGTTTATATTTGACCAGATTATAAACAAACTTGTGATACTAAACATATGACAATTATTTGGAATAATTATGTGAATAATATATCGTTCCAAAGTTAGGTTATTGTTTTATCATGCATTATTGTCAATGTTTGATTATTACAACAAGGATACTGCTAGTGAATGATATTATTGTCCAAAGATTTGATGTTAATGTTGCACTTGGTATCTTGAGATGGGTTGTATAATCGTTTCTTTTATTATTGTTTTTTTCAGTTTAGTACTGAGTTACTAATAAAAGATTGTTCTCACTACAAGAAAACTCGTTGTTTGAGACTGCAAAATCAGTCTCAAATAAGTCTCAAAACCGAGAATGGTGACTAAATAGCAACTGATCCAATCAGTCGCAAAAGATCAGTAGCTAATATAATTAGTCGCTATTCAGTACCAAAAATGCGACTATTTCAAGACCAGCAAGTGCAGTCCCAAAATTGAGACTAACTGGAGACTGACACTATTAGTATATTTTGCAACTGTTTTGAGACTAATAATTCAGTTGCAGCGCCACAGTCACAGATTAGTCTCAATAATCAGTCGCTAAACAGTCTTAAAATGTCAGTCGCAGATTAGTCTCAAACAAGCAGTCGCTATTTAGTCTCAAAATATGAGTCGCAGATTAGTCTCAAAAACACAGTCGCTATTTAGTCTCAATTTCTCAGTCGCTATTTAGTGTCAATATTTCAGTCACTATTTAGTCTCAATTTCTCAGTCGCTATTTAGTCTCAATGTGTAGTCGCTAATCAGTATCAACATATCAGTCACTAATTAGTCTTAGGTATTCTGTCGCTAATCAGTCTCAACCTTTCAGTCGTAGATTAGTCTCAAACTGTCAGTCTCAGAACAGTCGCTGATCAGTATCAAGTTTTTTTTAATGATTTGAAATAAATTTATTATTTAAATATTAAATGTTAAATAAAATTTAATTTTTGGAAACAAATATACGGAATTAAACCAAAACAAATATATGGAATTAAACCGGAATTAAACCAAACTAAATTATACGGAATTAAGTACTACAAAAATATATTATGTTCAAACGATACTAAAACCGAAAAGAAATCATAGTTGGTCAGGAATGTGATCGTTGGTGGGGGCATAGAAGAAGACCCTGAACCATCATGTCATGGAAAAGGAGGAGGAGTCATCGTAGTAAGGTGAGTCAGGAACGAAGGGAGAGCTGTCTGAAGTAATTGTAAGATCTCCTGGTTCTGATGTCTTAGAAATGTCATGTTTTCCCTATAAGTCGTCATCTCTTGCTGCACTTGTTCCTTGTAAGATGCCATCTCCTGCTGCATGCTTGAAATTGTGTCTGTGACAGCCGACTCGGCGATTCGTTTGTTCTTCTTGCCGTGGCCATATCTCCTGCCAAGATTTCCGAGACCGTAGACGTTCCCTCTACGGTCCGGCAAAGTAGACTGAGAAACAAAATAATGGTTAATATTAAATATAAATTATAAGAATATGTAACTAATAAAACCTCAACATACCTGAAGGAAAATCTCGTCTTCCTGCTCTGAAGTGAGCTCGGTCGTCTGAGAAACAGCATCCGAGAGGTCGGTGTTACTGTCCTTCAGAGATTGGATGAACTCGCATTTCTTATCCTCATACGTCTCAATAATTTTCTTTGCTTTCTCATCTACGAGGGTCTGAGTCTTCTCGTCTGTATGCGTCTTCTTGAAGACTTTACTGATCAAGGCTGGTCGTTTATATTCTCTCTCCTTTGAAAAATAAACTATATTAATTATTTAAAAAATATATACATATATATATATATAAAGTAAAAAATACTTACAAGTTCACACTGAACGCGATAATAACTCTTTGGTCTCGAGACATGTTTATGAGGTCCACACCCGTCACGATAAGAAAAACGAGTTTCCTGGGTTTTCTGGCTCTTCGCTTGCGCCTCCTCAGTAGCCCAATGTGTACAAAGCTTCACATAGACGTCCCCTTTCATCAACTTCAGATATTTCCCTTCAGTTTTAATCTGAGTCGTAATTTCCTTCATCCTGTTGATACCGACTTGATCAAACTCGAATCGAACGGTCTTAGTAATAGACGGGTTCCAGTAAAATATTTGCTAAACAAAAATTTGAAAACCAAAATTAGGTGTTAGTAAATAAAAATTATAATTAAATTAAAGATAAATTAAAAAAAAAAATTTACTGTGAATTTAATGAAAAACTGATCTCGCACAGCAGGAGGAGTATTGGTCCAACTCAGATAAACGTCATTGTAGGCGTTCCTGATGATATTCGATACTGATTTGGAAATTTTACTGAATACGTCTCGATCAAACCTAAAAATATACGATTCAAAATAAAAATTCCAAACAATTCCAAATCACAATTCAAATAATATTTCATAACAATTCCAATTAATATATATCAACTAAATATTCATAAAAATCTAAAATTTCATATTTATCAAATAATATATATTACCTAAAAATTCATATATATTCCATAAAATTCATAAAAATTCCAAAAAATCATATTTATCAACTAAATATTTATAAAAATCTAAAATTTTATATTTATCAAATAATATATATAAACTAAAAATTCATATATATTCCAACAAATTCATAAAAATTCCAAAAAAATCATATCTATCAACTAAATATTCATAAAAATAATAAAATTCGAATATATATATCTAATAATATTTAACAACAAAAAATTAATTTATTCAATAAAATTCATAAAAATTCGATATAAATCATATTTATCAACTAAAAATTTTAATCTACCATTTTATAAATTCAATGATCCTAGTCTACCACTTAATCTAAGAAATCTTACACTAAAATCCGAAAAAAAAACTCACCAAATTGTATTTTCCGTTGGAAAAGGATCCAACTTTGGTAAGGGCTCTTTCTCCATTGTGGAGAAGGTCTTCAAGTGTGAATTGAAGAGGTTGATTGTCCTGATGTGAAGAAAAAGCTTCATCCATGGGTTGAAGAGGTGGGTTTTCGTTTGGCCATGAATATGACAAATTGGACGTCCCAGAACCACTGGTGTGTGGCCGAACCACCGGTAACCTCGCCGCCGACGAGGAAGGCGTCAATGGAGGTGTTGAACGGTAAGATTGTTGTTGAAGATTTCTCCCGGATCTTCCACCTCCTCTACCTAATCTTGATCTACCCGTACTAGACATGAGTTGGGCTTTGTTTGCGTGTTAAAACCTTCAATTTTGAGGTTAGAAATCGATGAAATCGAAAGGAAAAAAGATGAAACGGTTTGTGTTGTGAGGAAGAAGAAGATGTTCTAAGATATTAACTAAAAACAGGGACTCCGATATTAGTCTCAAATTAGTCACCTTTTTTTCCCCAAAAATACAAACGATTTTGCGAAAAAATGGGTGGAAAACTTTTAAGTTAGCAACTAAATAGTGACTTCAAAAGTACATAGTATCTATTCAGTCTGGACTTGAACCTGAAACCTCCGAGTATTGTGGTGGGCTTTTGTTGTAGTATAGTGACCACTGGGCCACTAGACTCTTTCGTTAAATTTTTTTATAGACTAATATATATATTGGTTACTTGTTTTAAGCTCGGGTTTCGGAAATTTCCCGAAAATGATCGGAATAGCCAAATTGATGAAATTAAGCCGAAGTCAAAGTATTATTGTTAATGAATAAAGTAATACAAGGTTTTTGTACACCTTATATAGACGAATGAAATGAAGTACATGACTCGAAGATAAGAACGAGACATATTGTAATACCGTTTAAGTAGTTCATACATATGACCAACAATGCGTTTGCGTATGAAACGATATGAAACCAATTGCAAGTCCTCAAACTTGAACAGTATGATGTGTAAACATCATAACATATCTTTAGTACCATTTTCGCAACAATTTTCTTTGGTTACGGTCCAAAAAACCAACAATTCATATACTTAGTCACTATTCAGTCTCAATATTTAGAGACTGTATTGCGACTAATAGGTCTATCAGTCTCTAATCAGTCTCAACTTGTGTTACTGATTAGCGACTGAGATCACACACAGTCTTTGTTCAGTAGCAAAAGAGAAAAGTCTCTATTAAGTCTTAAAAGGAAAGTCTCTATTCAGTCTCAAAAAAAAATTAAAGTCTCAAAAAAAAATTAAAAAGGAGCCAGGACTTGAACCCGCGACCTCCGAGTAATGTGGTGGGCTTTTGTTGTAGTCCACTGACCACTGGGCCACTGGATTCAATTGTTAAATGTTTACATAGACTAATATATATTGGTTACTTGTTTTAAGCTCGGGTTTCAGAAATTTCTTGAAAATGATCAGAATAGCAGAATTGATGAAATTAAAAAACTTGATCTCTTTGATAGGGAATATAACAAACTTGATCTGCTTGATAGGGAATATAACAAACTTGATCTGCTTGCGATGCTGTAAATTAAAAAATAAAGTTAAATAATATCACAATTAAATGGTTTTAGAATTAAGTGATTATGATTACGCGTACCCAATATAAATGGTTCATATGAGTTATATCTTCCTTTCGCTAAAACATCAACTCCACCGCCTGTGTTCTTTCTAGTTCCTTTCCCGATAGTAGGATCATACCACTCACATTTGAAAAGCGTTATTTTCAAATTAATTAGTCCAGTGTATTTAAACTCAATGATATCTGTTATGTTTCCATAAAAATCCGCTTCATCAGATGCTTCTGAATAATTTGCCCCTTTCACACATTCGCCATAATTGCACGTTTCCTCAGCCGTCCGTGGTTTCGTGTATGAAACAAATATCCTCGCGTCAAGTACATGGGCCACACTATCACCTTCTTATCTGGGCCTTTAACTAGTTCGCAAACCCATCTTGGCCAGGTGATTGCGGGATTCGGTAAGCTAACCTGTACGTGAACTAAATAATTATATATTTCCATACATGAATAAGGATCATACTAATATTATATTTTTACTTACGTAATCTCTGACCCATGTGGCAAATTCTGCATCTTTTTTCCACATAAATTAATCTTCTGTTAATTCAGGATGACAATGACGAATTTACTCTTCACACAAACTGAGCCATATAGAAATAGAAATAACTAAAATAAAACACGAAACACACATATATAAATAACAATATCAGGTATTTTTAAATTACCTCTCTAATGGGCAAAAATATTCACAATTCCGCATTATATATGCATGTGCAACGACTTGATCTATATCATTTATATATAATTGTTTACTTTTTCCACTTGGTCGACCAACATGTTTAAACATATCGGGTATTTCTTCTGTCGGATATACTGGAGCTTCGCCCTCATCATATCTCGATGCCTTTTAATTTGGCAATAAATTCATTACATTTATAGTAATGATTAATATATAATGTTAAGAAAATACTATATATATTAACTTATTACCTTTTGTTTGTATGTACATGCGAAGGCAAAAACCACTCCGAGAAGTACGAAATCTCATCGTTCAAGTATGACTGCACAATCGATCCAGCTGCATATCTTTTATTTTTTGCTTTGCTTTTTAACTTCTTGAAAAACCGTTCAAATGGATACATCCATCGGTACTGCACAGGGCCTCCTAGTTCAGCTTCGTATGGTAGATGCACAGGGAGGTGTACCATTACATCAAACACTGCAGGCGGGAAAATCTTCTCCAAATTACATAGTATTAAACTATGTTTTCCTTCATAATTTGAACAAGAGTCTCCTGCAATGTTTTACTACACAAATCTCGAAAAAATCCTCCAAGTGCTACAAACATAGAAAAAATACACGATTTAGCATATACATGTGTGGTTAAAATTTATCAATAATTTCTTCATAGATACCTGATAGTGCAAGATGAACGTTACATGGCAAGAGTTCAGCAAAGATGAATGGAAACAAGCGTTCCATAAAAACATGATAGTCATGACTCTTCATGCCTGAAAATTTCCCTCCTTCTATATCATCACAAGTCGCTAAATCTGCCGCATACCCATCGGGAAATTTAATATCATGTTTGACACATGCTAGTAAACGCTCTTTTGCTACCATACTCAGTCTAAATATAGGAACATGAGCTCTTCCACAGTTATCCAGATGTAACTCTTTCCTTGAGCAAAATCGTGCTATATCCAATCTTGCCTTAACTGTGTCTTTTGATTTATCTTTTACGTTCATTATGATATTTAAGAAGGCATCAAGAACATTCTTCTCTATGTGCATCACATCAAGACAATGTCGTAGATTGAGATCTTTCCAATATGGCAATTCCCAGAATATGCTTTCTTTATGCCAATTATGCCATTTCCCATATCCATCAGCTTTCTCCTCATGTTCGTTTCCTCCACAATCAAATGTTTTTGCTGGATTTGCCTCTCTTATTCGCTGATTATACACTTCATGACCGGTTAGTGTTAGGGGTGGGGACTGATCTATAGCATCTTTTCCTTTCAAAAAATTTCTTTTATTCCTTCTTAATGGATGATTAAGAGGAAGAAACCGTCTGTGACAATCAAACCAACATGTCTTCCATCCATTTGGTAATTGAAAGGCCTTAGTATCATCCATGCATACTGGACAAGCTAATCGTCCATGCGTCGTCCACCCTGATAACATGCCGTATGCGCGGAAGTCATTAATCGTCCACATTAAAACTGTTTTGACATTGAAATTTTTATTGCTGAACTTATCATACGCCTCAACTCCTGTACTCCATAGTTCTTTCAACTCATCAATCAAAGGACGAAGGAATATATCAAGACTTGCTCGTGGATGATGTGGACCTGAATTCAAAATCATAAGCCACAAATATTCTTCCTTCATACACATACCCGGGGGTAAATTATACGGAGTCATTATCACAGGCCACCATGAGTGATTATGAGACATTCCAAAAGGATTGAATCCATCGGTACATAATCTTAAATATACATTGTGAGGCTCACTTGCAAATCTGGGGTGTAGCTTCTGAAAATTCTTTCACTCTGCAGCATCAGATGGATGAGACATCTCTCCTTCATTTGATGCATGTTCTGCATGCCATCTCATTGCCTCAGCATTGTGGGCACTCTTATATAGTCTTTTTATTCTATCAGCGATAGGTAAATACCACATATGACTAAATGGTATTTTGGTTCGACCTCTACTCTCCTTGTATCTTGCTGCTCCGTAAAATTTACACTTATCCCATTTTTCATCCTCTTTCCAGAAGATCATGCAATTATTCATACACACATCAATTGTATGGTAAGGGAGCCCTAAATTTTGCATCAATTTCTCGGTTTCATAATACGACTTAGTGCTCTGATTATCTTTAGGTAGATACTCTGATATAAGTTCTGCCTATTGGTCTAGTTCACGTTCAGATTCATTAAAATTTGTTTTCATATGCATAAACCGAGATGCTAATGATAATTGCGAGTGACCTTCCTCATAACCATCATATAAAGGATTGTTAGCAGCTTCTAACATGGTATAAAAATTTTGAGCCTCATTATTAGGGACTTCTACTATATTTTGATCATCATATCCATGCTCTGCTTGATCATTCTGATTATAATTTGTGTTATCATAACTCGTGTTATCATAACTCATGTAATGTTGAGCAGGAAATGCATCATTTACCATCCCTACATATGTGTCTTCTACATGAGAAACTTCTTCTTGATTTTCACTTCTACCATAACTTGCACTACAACTGCCTAAATCCACATTCAAATCTTCTCCATGCATGTACCATACATAATACTGAGGCATGAATCCTCGACTAAATAAATGATTTGAAATTTTTCTTGCAGGCAGAATTTTATTATTTTTGCATGAAATTTAGGGACAACTAAACTTACCCCTATTACCGAGTGCAAATGTTTGATTACCCGCAAAATTCATGAACTCGTCCACTCCAGCAGCGAATTCCGATGAGATGTTATTTGTTTCTTCATCAATTCTTCTATACATCTACTCCCAAAAATTTGTATAATTAAAATTACCTCCCATTATTTTCCCTCCAAATTTTTTTCTCTCACTAAAACATTTTTTCTCTCTCTAAAAATATTTTTCTCTCTCCAAAAACGTTTTTTGTATCCCAAAAATGTTTTTTTACCCAATAACTTTTTCTTAGATGTTTTGTTGGTGTGATTGAGAAGTGAAGTTGTAGGTATATATANGTGATTGAGAAGTGAAGTTGTAGATATATATAGAAAATATTTGCAACTAAACAGAGACTGATTAATCAGTCTCATAGTTTTAGTTACAAAGGTAGGTACAAAACACCAAAAACGTGTATACCTAATACATTGGGACTGAATTGCGACTGAGTTTTAAGACTAAAGAATCAGTCTCAATTTAGTCGCAAAAATGCGACTAAATTGGGACTATCTACAACAGTTGCAGATCAGTTTCAAATTAGTCGCCTTTTTGAGACTAAATTGTGACTAATATTTCTAGTATCAATTTTGCGACTAATTTGAGACTAAGTTTGTTCAGTCTCATTTCAGTTACAAATCTGTAGCAAAAGAGTGTCAAGTTTTGTGACTGAAAAATCAGTTACTAATTTCAGTCACTATTAGCGAGTTTTCTTGTAGTGTCTTTTTTCATCAAATTTCACTATAGTATCTGTAACTTAGGTTCAATTCTAACACTAAATGGTTGAATTACAAGAATCGAAAAGTAAAGTTATCATTGTGCTTGGGTGTATGGATCCTGACATTGCGTTAAGGATGGAACAACCTACACGCCTACAAATATGAGCACTGTTGAATATAAAGCAGTTTATGAGATGTGGAACATTTCAATTGCATTGGTTTAATGATCATTACATACACCATTCCAAAAAACTTTAAAGGTGCTAAGGAGATCAAAGATCTCAAAAAGTTCTTTGCTGAGATGGATTTGCATTTTACAAGTAGTGATAAAGCAAAAATAAGTACGTTTCTGTATCACTTTAGTCCCTTGAAGTTTCAAAGCAAATGAAACATAAGGGAGTACAGTTTGAAAATGTCCAACATTATTTCAAAGCTTAAGAGAGATTGACCTTCAGGAAGATGTGTTCATATTTTTTTTGTCTTGACTCTCTTCCGCCCTAATTCAATCAAGTCAAATTCAGTTACATTAATAATCTCATTTTGTAAGAACATTGTTTGTGTTGCATTTGCAAGACATTTTAAAACCTCGCAAATAACTACTCACAGTCCTATTTTCTCCGCAATTGCCTCGCAAATCTTGCAAGGGAAATAGTAACGCAAATCCTTTGCAAGGGCCTAATAATGTTTGCGAGGCAGTTGTTGGGAAGTTGAGGGGACAACTTTACAAGGCAGTTGCAGGGAAGTGGTTGCTAGGCAACTGTGAGAAATGGTTTACGAAGGAGTTGTGGGGGATATTTTCCGAGGTAGTTGCAGGGAAGTTGAATCGAGGCGGTTCCAAGGAAGGATTTGCGAGGGAGTTGTGGGGGATATTTTGCTTGGCAGTTGCGGGGAAGATGTTGCAAAAGAGTTGCGCAGGATATCTTACGAGTCATTTGCGAAGGTATGCATAAAAAATTAAATTTAAATATTATATTTTTTATAATATCAAAAATAATTAAAATTAAATATTAAATTGAAATAAAATTAATTTATATTAAAATAATTTACAAACAAAATAAAATTTTTAAAGTTAAAAATGTGATTTAAAAACAAAAAAACCCTAAATGTTCTCGGATCGCTCTGCATCCCCAGAGCCAAATTGTTCAGCATTTCAGGAGCTGGATCCAGGTTCCTCAGAGTCGATGTCTCGAACTATGGCTGCTGAATGCGTATCCTTCTCTACCAAGTAAGAGAAGATTTTATCATATTTCGAGATCTTCTTGCTTTGAGATGTGATCAACTGGTTTTGATGATCTATGATTTCTTTAAGTCATGCAAAATCTGCTTCAGATTGAGATTGAGATCCAGCCAATGAAGAGGAGGTACATAGATCTGAGTGAACTGACTCCAAACATTCTTGTATTTTTACGGGGAGTAACCTAAAAACGAAAATATGTATTTGTATTTAAGTATAATTAATATAAATAGAAAGCATTAGGAAAAAATTAAAGCAAACATACCTTTGTATAAATTTTTTTCTTCTATGCAGTGGATAGTTCGCCAGATGTAGTGCTTTCATCACCATCTTATTGAGTCAACTCTTGCATCTTTGCAGTGACATCATTATAGATCCTCTCTAGTTTTTTGTTGACAAAAATTCTATCCGGCTTCTGTTTTTTCTTGTAAACCACCTACCAAATCAGAGCACATATCTCCGGTTTGCTCTTGCTAGAAATACTTAAAATTATATAAAAAAATTCATATAATATATGAAAAATAGTTAAAAATACTTACGTGCTCGGGCTTTGGACTCCTCCTCGTAACTCCACCATAAAATATGGAAATTATGAATTGAAACCAATACATATGAGAAACATTAGAATACATATGTATAACTTAATTAAATTCATTTTGAGAGACATCCTCATCACTGTCTTCTTCATACTCGGTATCTTCAAAAACATCAAAGTCCATATTTTGATGATTTCCTAGATTCACTTTTATCAAAGACTATATGGCTGTTTGGTGTTTAGGGTTTAGGAGAAGTTAGACTATTTTATAAGAATCAGTTTTGCAATGCAGTTGCAAGAGAACGGCACAATGCCTCGCAACTGCCTAGCAAATTGCTTGATTATTGCGAGGCATTTGAACTCCTCCTAGAAATTCCACCACATAACTTGGAAATTTTGAATTATGCACACAAAAATACATATGAGAAACATCAAAAAACATATGTATAACTCAATATGACCCATTTTCAAATACATCCTGATCTGTGCCTTCTTCGTCCTCGGTTGGACTACTGTAATATGAGGTAAAAAGAGAGGTTTCCTCTGTCAAAATTTCTGCAACGGTCGATCCATTTACTTTTGCTTGATTTTTGACATTTCTTTATAGATATCCCATGAATCGCTCAAACGGGTATATCCATCAAAATGAAATGGGCCCACCAAGAACTACTTCATGTGGTAGGTGGATTGGAAGATGTTCCATTCTATTGAAAAAGATGGTGGAAAATTTCTTCCAAGTTATATAACAACAGTGGGAGATGTTCTATTAGTGTTCGTGTACATAGATCAGTGAAACCACGTCTAATAGTTTATTAATCAAACTACGTCTAATAGTTGATACAATTAATATAATTAAACCACGTCTAATAGTTTATTAAATGAATATATACTATATATACTTCAATAGTAGTTTACCAGCAATTGATTCATGGATAGTTGTCAGTAAAAGCCGAATAATGCAAATGACCGTAGTCGCTGCATGAATACATGGCAATCTTAAATTTTTTATACCAGAACTTTTTTTCCTTGTTTTATATATCTTGAGGATTTGGACACATAACCATCCTGTAACTTTACATCTTAACAAATCCAATTAAAAAATGCATGTTGCGCTTCTCCGGACAACCAAAAGTTTGGGATCGGTAATTTGTCATCCTTATATCCAATTCGAGTTTTGCACATATTTAGGCTAAGTCCAACCTTGATTTGAAATTGTCTTTACTCTTTCTCTACACATTCAAACTTGTGTTCATGGTGTTACAAAAAAAAAATTTCACAATGTCAAAGTTGTGTTGTAGTAGGTGATTTTTCCAATATGGGTATTTCCAAAAGATACTCTTTTTGTGCCAAATGTGAGAATTAGCATATCCATTAGGTATGTTTGCTGGAGTGTGTAAATTGCCCCCACGTTTACATATTTTCTGAGCACCATAATGATAAATCTGCTCCACCAGATCATTCCCTAACATGTGTAACAGGGGAGGAATACACACAATCTTGTTCTTCATGAACAATTTCTTGTTCCTTTGGTAGGGATGATGCACATGGAGAAACTGACGATGAAAGTCAAAGAACCATGATTTCTTTCCATGCTTTAGTTAAAACGCATATAGTCATCTCATACAATATGGACAAGATAACCTTCTATGTGTAGTCCATTCAGATAACATTCTGTACGCCAGGACTTCACTGATCGTCCATAATAAAACTACATGCATCTTGAAATTCTACTGCTATGAGTAATTGAATGTGCGAACACTTGTACACCATAATTGTTTCAGCTCTCAAATTAGAGGTTGCAAGAACACATCAAGGGATCACTTTGGATGAATAGGACCATACATTAGAATAATCATAAACAAAAATTCACTTTGCATGCACATATCTCGTGAAAGATTGTATGGCGTCAATATGATATGCTAAAGAGAATATTGCCTCCCAGACAAACCAAATGGACTAAATCCATTAGTGCATAAACCAAGATAGACATTCCTAGACTCTTTACCAAAGTTAGAATGTACCGTCTGAAAATATTTTCAAGCCTTTCATATGACAGATTTGTAACCTCCCCATTCTTTGTTCTATGTTATGCATGCCACCTCATTGTTGTTGATGTCCTTTCTGATATGTATAATAATCTTTTCCATTTATCAGTGATTGGTAAGTACCACGATATCAAGGATTCCCACAAAATTGATATTTTGCAGCCTATCATCATCTTTGAGAAAATTATGCAATTTTCAATGGATGCATCAATCAGTTCTAACGGTAATCTAAGGCCCGCAACTAATTTTTGTATTTTATAATAACTCCATACAAAATTATTATATTCTGGCAAATACCTTTAAACACATCCGCAAATTAATCCACACTTCTCTTAGTTATTTTTCGTTCACTTTTTTAATAAAAATCTACCTAGATGCCAGTGATAGTTTAGATAGAACCTCCTTACATCCCTCATAAATAAGTTGATTTGCAGTATCTAGTATATCATAAAACTATTGTGCTTGAGTATTAGGTTCTTCAATAGTATTATCACCAACTACATGAACATATTCATGATATGCATATGTAACCATGTCATAAAACCCATTTCCTTGTAGATGATCATAATTTTCAAATATATTTCTGCCATGGTTATAATTAGTAGTATGATTAGGTTGATCAACACCATCACCCGTATTACTACTTCCTGCGCCTAGAGTGTAACCCTCCCCATGTGAAAACAATACATATAGTTTGGAGTAAATCCACTATTAAATATATGTCTTTTCACCATTTCAATTTTCAAATAATTGGCGTTCCACACTTTCGACAAGGCCAAAAGATGTTACTATCATTGGTCACAAATGATTTATTAGTCACCTGGTATATGAATGCTCGCAACCCATCTTGAAACTATTTTGGCACTTCTCTGGTCTCTGAATTTTTTTGATTTTACATTCATTTTTGTAATGCGAACACTTCATGTTCCAATTATATTTTTTTCCTGAAACTTTTTTATCTCTCTTTTCGTGGATAAGTGCTTATGATTTTGAGTCTTACTCCAGTCCCATGGTGTCCTATTTATAGGGAAGAAAGAAAGGTTGTTATGAAAATGCAAGACAATTTTGGGAGGCAGTTGCTATGGAAGGACGTCTTGCAAAGCTCTTGCGAGGCCTTTGTAAGGCATTTTGTGAGGCAGCGGACTCCATTGAAATTATTAAGTAATTTGCTATTTAGATATGTTTCACCTAATTTCAATCAACTTTAAGATCCTTGCAAAGGCCTCACAAATATTGCTTGGATGGGCTGACATTGTAAATTTACTGTAATTTTTGCCATGGATTTGCGGGGAAATTCAGTTACTTTCAAGTGGATCGCAAAATAGCGCACATCCCTTGCAAATTTGTGGGGGAAAATTTCCTCACAATTTTGTGAGGCTTTTGAGGTGGTTTGCCTTTCCACATAACATGCTCACAGTGGCGTAGCAAATTTGTGATGAATATATTACACTAAGCATTTCCCTTGTGAATTGTTGGTTTCTTGTAGTGTAATTGTGTGAATGAGGAGAATAAAATGAAACAAGAAATGTCAGAAAGTGTTTATATGGTTAACACTTCTAAAGGTCATGGCAAAAGAAGGAAAACTGAGGTTGTTAAGAATGATGTTGTTAGAGCATCTACAATGGGAGTCTCTCACAAGAGTCTCTCATAAAAGAATATAATAATAAAATAATATATAATATTTTTATATTCTAAGAGTTTCTCATTATCCTAGGAACTCTCACTTATAGTTTCTCAAATGATAGATTCCCTTATTTTTTCTGAGAAACTCTCTCAATAAAATATTAATATTTAAAATTTTATTATTATTTTTTGGATGAGAAACTCTTATGAGAGACTCCCATTGCAGATGGCCTTAAAGTTCTAACTCAAAGGAATCAGATTAAGGTTGAAGATACATATTTCTTTTGTAAGAGAGTTGGACATCTGGTGATGGTCTTACTGGCAACTATTGGTTGAATATACATGTTGCACTTGAGACCATTTGCCAAAAAATTCCTAGAATGCTCAATTGGTGATGGTCTTACTACCAGTTATTGGTTCGATCATTTGTGCCGTTTAGGTCCTCTCATTAAGTTTCTGGGAGAAATGGGTCCCCAATGGTTAAGCATTCTGGTTAATGGGTCCCCTAAACTCTCAAATGGGTCCCCTAAACTCTCAAATCTCTTAATCTCATACCTTATGACAAGCATTGGCATCTCTTTATGTAGACTAGATCATTTCCTAATTCCAAAAAGGAAACAATTATGTTTCGGATAACTTCCTAAAAACATCTCAACTATGTTTTGGATAATTTCTTAAAACATCTCAACTAGTCTAGTCTATTAGCTTGCAGCTCAAGCTACTAACTTCAAGCTTACTCCAACATTCTCCCCTTTAAGCTTGAAATCGATTTTCTCAACATCTTGAACATCAATGAGGTCTCTTATTTCTTTGTGCTTCACTCTTCCTAATGCCTTGGTTAGTATATCGGCCTTTTGACTTTCTCCAGGAATGTGTTCAAATTCAATCGTCTCATTCTCCACGCATTTTCCAATGAAGTGAATCCTCTTATGAATGTGCTTGCTTCGACCCTGAAAAACTGGGTTTTTGGTTATGGCAATTTTGGATTTGTTGTCGACAAATATTATTACCTTCTTGTCCTTTTTCGTGGTGATTTCTTCGAGTAACTCGTGTAACCATATAGATTGCTTAGCTGCTTCCGTTGCTGCCATGAATGCAGCCTCACATGATGACAAAGCAACTATCTCTTGTTTTTTAGAACACCAAAAAATCAGACACTCATTAAAGTAAAACACATGACCGCTTGTGCTTTTTCCATCATCGGTATCCACATTGTAACTACTATCACTATAACCTTCCAATCCCTTGTTGTTTCCTTGTTCGTATATAAGGCCATAAGATGTAGTTTATTTTGCACACCTTAACACTTGTTTTAAGGCTGCTCCATGCAATTTCTTTGGATCTTGCATGTACCTACTCAAAACTCCAACACAATAGGATAGATCCAGTCAGTTTGTATTAGGTATTGAAGGCATCCAATGAGTTTTCTATACACGGTGGAATCAATACTCTTCTCATCTTAGGATTTTGAAACCTTTAGACCCGATTTCATTGGAATATGGACCGATTTGTACTCATTCATTCTTGCTTCTTCAAGAATTTTCTTTGCATATCTTTCTTGCTTCAAGATTATATAAATAACCTTTCTCTTGAATCACTTCAGTTCCAAGATAGTAAGTTAATTTCCCTAAGCCACTCATCTCAAACTTGGTTGCCATTTCTTTCTTGAACTCTAGACTAAGATCTAAATTAGAGCGTGTGACAAGTAAGTCATCGACATACACGGCCAGAAGAAGGATGTGTTCCTTTTCTTGTTTTCGGTACACTGATGATTCCTTGGTGCACTTTACGAAGCCAAACTCCTTTAGGATCTGATTCAGATTGTTCCAAGCCGTAGGTGCTTGTTTTAGTCCATAGAGTGCCTTGTTTAACTTGTGGACTTTGCTCTCACTTCCTTTCACAACAAAACCTTCCGGTTGAGTTACATATACTTCTTCTTTTAGTTATCCATGAGGGAATGCTGTCTTTATATCAAGATGATGCATTTCTCATCCTTTTGTGGATGCAAAAGCTATGATAATTCGGCCAGTCTTAATTCTTGCAACAGGTGCAAAAACTTCTTCATAATCAATTCCATATCTTTGCACATATTCTTTTGCAACAAGCCTTCCCTTGTGTTTGTTAGTACTCCCATCAGAATTTATTTTTTTAGTTTTAAAGATCCACTTCAATCCAATTGTTCACACTAGCTGTAAGATCAACAAGGTTCCACGTTTTGTTTTTTAAAATTGAATAAAGCTCGGCATCAGTAGCTTCTATCCACTTTTCTTCCATTTTGCATCCTCGAAGCACAAGGGTTCCTCATTGATCAATCTCTTTACTTCTAGTTCGCCAAGTGGAATGTAGTCATCAAGATGTTTTGGCTTAAAAACTAATCTTTGAGATCGTCGAACTCCTCCTTCTTGATTCTCATCAACATCTAGTGGCTCATATTCAAGAGATTCATCTTCTTTGCTCTCGTCCGATTCGATTTCTTGCCCTTTTTCATCTTCGACATTTGTTCTTATCTCTTTTCTTGAATCAAAATCATTATTGATTATCACCTCAAAGTTTCCTTCTTTACTCTCCTCTGAAACTTTGTGATCCCATTTCCATCCTTTTGATTCATCGAACATTGTCAAGTAGTCTCCTTTCATCCGTATGTCACAGCCGGATTTCGTTGCTTGTCCAATATGTATTATGTTGCTCTTCAAAATAGGAATAAAATACACATCTTTCATGTCCTTTTGGTTACCGTTTCCATCAATAAAGGATATTGATCCTTTCCCTTTGATGTCTATACGAGATTCATCACCAAACCTCAATTTTCTTGTGACAGACTCATCTAGTCTCCAAACATACCTCTTTTCTCTGGCCATGTGATTGCTAGCTCCATAGTCAATATACCAATTATTTCCCTCCTTATCGATTGACTTGAATTTACTTGGTACACAATTTTCTTTGTTTAGAAACATGATTTCATGTAGAAAAAAGTCATCTTTCTCTTGTGTTTCTTGTTCCTTTTTATCCTCTTGTCTTTCTTGTAGCTTAAGCAATCGATCCAGACATTTAGAAGCAAAGTGTCCGTATTTATTACATCGGTAACAAATTACTTTTGAAAAATCAAAGTCTCAATTACCTTGACCTTGTCCCCTTCCACGACCATGTCCTCCTCTTCCTTTTCCTCTCGATCCTTTACTAGAATCCCTCATTTGATTTTGTGATTCCAAATACATCAACTATTTTTGATCTTCTTCTTCTTCTTGAATTCATTTTTCATAGGCTTTTAGATGACCTACAACATCCTAAAAGCTTGCTGTTTTAAGATCCAAGAGTTTCTCAAGAGATGCAGCCATAAGGATGTATTTCTTTTTAGGACGACACTTGAGAAACTTCTTCACCAAATTTATTTCTTCGATTTTTGCTATGAGAGAAGACTTAGATGAAATTGTCGATAACTTGCTCACAAATTCATCTATTGATTCGGTTTTTCATCTTAAGATAGTCAAATTCGGACATCAAGGTTTGTAATCTTGCTTCCTTAACACGCTCAGCTCCTAGAATTTGACTTTTGATGGCCATCCACACCTTCTTTGTCGTGTCTAATTCATCAACTTATAGAATAAGATCCTCCGATATCGATTGGAAAAAGAGTGCCATCACCATGTTATTCTTTCTTTTATCATCAGTTTCTGTCTCAATTACCTCCCATACCTCATGTACACTGAGACATACTTTCATCCTCATGGGCCAAACAGTATAGTTAGTTGTGGTTAACATAAGACATACCATAGAGGTAGAGGATCCTCCGCCTTTTTTTGTCACCGTCAGTACTATAGCATCTTTATCTACCATGACTCCGATTTGCTGATGATAAACCTCTCATTTAATCCTCCTTAATAACTAATACTCGCTCTTAATCGATCAACCTAAACTCTCATACCAATTGTAGAACTTAAGAAATAAATAAATCAAATCAAAGATTATAAAGAAATTATACTTTTTTATTAGCTTAGGAAAATCTCTCAAACCCTAAACTCTCAAATATCTTAATCTCATACCTTATGCAAAATATTGGCATCTCTTTATATAGACTAAACTATTTCTTAATTCCAAAACAGGAAACAATTATGTTTTGGATAACTTTTTAAAAGCATCTCAACTATGTTTTGGATAATTTTCTAAAACATCTCAATTAGACTAGTCTATTAGCTTGCAGCTCAAGCTACTGACTTCAAGCTTACTCTAACAACATATACTCCCATCTCAGTCTTCAAACAACTGGATCACTATATCAGAGACACCCTCCTTGCGCATCGATCGCATAAGCAATATCATGGTCTTCTCTCGTTATGGTTTACACATGATTAAGCACATCGAGCTTCTTTATCTTATGCGGTTTAAATGGTCTTTTATTTAAGTTTATGAGGTTTGAGACAAATTATTTTGGAAATCTCGTTCCATTTATTAATATAACTTATATTTTTGGACATATGAAGAAGGACCGCCAAAAATACCATGCATGGTGTGTAAAGAAAGGCAGTTCCCTTGATGTGGTATGTTCTGAAGTGAACTTAGTTGAAGTACCCAGAAACACTTGGTGGTTACATTCAACTACAACTACTAACATTAGTGTTTCATTGTAGGGTTGCCTGAACTACCGAAAACCAATCAATGCTAAACGATGCATTCATGTGGCTAATGGATTTGCGGTGGATATTGAGGAAATTATGCATTTTAGATTTTTTTTTTAAATTGCTCTTTTTTTGGATTTGAAACACTTTTGTTGCATCGTCATTTAGATGTACTTTAGTTTTCGGTTCTTATTTAGCGAGATCTAGTTATTCTTGTCTAACAAAAAATGGAAAGCTACTTTGTCTTTAAGTTCAATTGCAACTAGAACTGATACACTTAGGGATAATCACAATATTTATATCCTTCACACCATAGATTCTCATTATGAAAAATTCAATGTTGGATCAACGGTTACTAAACAAAAATTCAAAAATGTAAATTCAGGAACTCTGTGGCACAAACGCTTAGGTCACATTTCTTGAAATAGAATAGAGCTACTTGTGTCAAATAGAATATTGAATTCTGTTGACTTCACAAATTGTGATGTCTGTGTAGATTGCATTAAAGGAAAACAGACTAAACATATGAGATTGAGTGCATATAGAGCTAAAGAATTCCTTGAGTTGATACATACTGACACTTGTAGATCTTTCCCAACGACATCTTGGAACGGTCATCAGTACTTTATATCTTTCATAGACGACTACTCTCGATATGCATACATGTTTATTATTCATGAAAAGTAAGAGTCTTTGTATTTTTAAAGAAGTTTAAGGCTGAATTTGAGAATCAACTCAACCGAAGAATAAAAGACTGTTAGATCTGATCGTGGTGGAGAATATTACAGTCGGTATAATGGTTCAGGTGAACAGCATCCCACAATATACCATGCATGGGTCTCCCAACATGAATGGTGTATCAGAAAGAAGCAACTACACTCTTAAGGACATTGGTAAGGAGCATCATCAGTCATTCCACCTTATCGGAATCACTCTGGGGAGAGGCACTAAAGCATGTACCTTACATTGTTAGTCAGGTACCAACTAAGGCAACTCTGGAAACAACTTATGAGCTTTGGACTCAGTGGAAACCTAGTCTAAAGCACTTTCACATATATGGGGATGTTTAGCTCAGGCTAGGCCTTACAAGCCATTTGAGAAAAAATTGGACTCTACAACTGTGAGCAGTTACTTTATTTGTTATTTTGAGCGATCTCGAGGCTATAAGTTTTATGACCCCACACGAAAGAATATTTTTGAGTCGGGAATAATCATGTTCTTTGAGGATAATGAATATGGGGAAAAATGAAGTTAGAGATATCATCTTTGAAGAAGAATCGGATTTGGGTTTTAGACTGATTCATATAGCTATTTTTAATAAAGCAATTTCGAAACCTCAAGTTGATAATGATGTTCTTTCTCAAAATCAAGATGTCAATGTAAGTCAAATTCAAGATCCTCAAGAACCAATGCATCAAGAACAAGTGTTGGTGCATTAAGAACAAGGGCCTTTGCGGTGATACACTAGCGAAAGAAGAAATGCTATTATGGATGACTATATAGGATTTCTTACAGAACAAGAAGAAAAACAAACACAATTGGAAGATGATCCCACCAACTTCCATGAGGCCATGGGTAGTTCTAATTCAGATAAGTGGGTCAATGATAGTGAAGAAGAGTATAAGTCAATGCTAGACAATTACGTTTGGGAGATTGTCCAATTATGATAAGGTGTAAACCCCATTGGTTACAAATGAATATTTAAAACCAAAATGAACTCAAATTATAATGTGGAGAGGTATATGGCTTGTCTAGTAACTAAAGGCTATATTCAGAACGAAGGGATTGACTATAAATAAACCTTTTATATAGTTTCATCAAATGATTATATTAGGACAAACATGGCTCTTGTTGCACATTATGACAAGAGTTTCATCAGATGGATGTCAAGACACCATTTCTCAATGGAAACATTAATGAGATAGTTTATATGGAGCTACCTGAGAACTTTGTAATAGGTGATTCAAATAAGATGGTGTAGAAGTTAAAAAAATCCATATATGGGCTTAAACAAGCTTCCCCTCAATGGTACCACAAGTTTCATGAGGTAATCACCTCGTTCGTTTTTGAGGTGAATTTGTTGAAGATTGTGTGTATTATAATTTCAGTGGGAGTAAGAGCATATTCCTTGTATTGTATGTTGATGACATCTTGTATTGTATGTTGTGACATACTACTAGCCTTTAATGATATAGGCATGTTGCATGAGACCAAGAAATTTCTTAAGGAAAAATTTGAGATGAAAGATATTGGTGAAGCAACCTTTGGATTAGGAATCCAGGTTCATCGAGATCGAAATCGAGGTTTTTTATAATTATCACAAAGGACCAATATTGATAAAGTAGTAAAGAGATTTGACATGCATGTCTACAAACCAAGACATATCCTAATCTCTAAGGGAGACAAATTTATGTGTGAAGCAATGCCCTAAAGGAAATTTCAAAATTCAAGAGATGCGAAGATTCCTTATGTGTTGCCAATAAGAAGTCTAATGTATACTCAAATTTGTATGCATTCGGATTTAGCGTACATTATTGAGTTTTTAGGAAGATACTTGAGTAATCCAGGTTTGGACAATTGGAAATCAGTCAAAAGGGTTCATGAGGTACCTTTAGAGAACAAAGGACTATATGCTTACATATAGAAGATCTAGTAAAATTAGATATCATTGGATACTCAGAAAACAAAGAACAAAGGACTATACGCAATGTATTTTTGTTGGTGAACTATAATCAAATCTCGTATAACTTAGGATTCGTATAATATATAGTTTATAAATGTATAAGTTAGTTGTTATATATATATATATATTTGATATAATATATATTTTACATCTGAATAATTTGGTTCTGCCTTAAGAGACTCGTTTCATATTTGTTTGATTAAAAGTTGTAACTCTAGGATTAAGTTGTGTCTTTTACAATTAAGTTTGTGTTGTTTCAATTTTACAGTCATGTTGGTTCATATAAATTAGAGACAAACTCTTATTTTGTATTGTAATGTGTAATACTCTGCTTTTGTATTAATAAAATTCGACTTCTTATGTGAAACGTTTTGTTCTTTTCATACAGAACACAAACCTTTTGATACTCTAATATGGTATTAGAGATTTACAACTGAGAGGACACCACACAAGCACTAATTTTACCTAAATTTATTGAGAGAAGAAGTCTAGCATTCACTAACCGCAACGACAACTCGAGATAATGCAAGGAACTTCTCATCAAGTCATTCCCATATTTGACGGGGAGAAGTAAGACTTCTAAAGTATTAAGATAACAACAATATTTCGGACTCCAAAAGTTATGGTCCGTGATTGAAGAAGGTGTGCCACTCGAACTGGTGTAAGAACAATAAGCCCCAAAAACAGCAAGAGCAAAGACACTTATTGAAGAAGCAAAACGTGGGAGTATTTGTTGGCTATAGCAATAAATCAAAAGTCTATAGAGTTTTCATATTTGAAAATGAGAAAATTGAAGTTAAGAGATGTTGAGTTTGAAGAAAAGAAAATATGGGATATTAAAAGGAAGATGTCAAGCAGACCCTTCTCTTACCTGTGAATGAACAACAAGACGTTGAAGAACAACAAGGCATTGAAGAAAATTTTGAAAATTCTACAAACCCAAATACTCCCCAAGGCATCAAGTCTCAAAAAATTGAAGAAAGAGAATCATCTCAACCTCAAAGAAAGTAGAAATCCATGAGCGAGATCATGCGTGTAGCACCAAGAGTCAATTTGAGGAGGTAGCACAATTCGTAGAAGCATGTTACAATGCACTTGATGAACTGCAAACTTACAATGAAGCATGTGTAAGTAAAGAGTGGAGAGATGCAATGAAGGAAGAGATACACATGATCGAAAAGAACAAGACTTGGAAACTAGTAGACAAACCAGAGAATAATAATGTTATAAGCGTGAAGTGGATCTACAAGATAAAGATGGATGCAAATGGTAATCCGATCAAACACAAGGCAAGGCTAGTTGCGAGGGGTTTTACTCAAGAGTATGGAACCGACTATTTGGAGAAGTTTGCTCTAGTCCCTAGACATGATACAATTTGAGCCCTACTTGCTTTTACAGCTCATGAACTGGAAGTTGTATCAAATGAATGTAAAGTCGGATTTTACAATTAAGTTTGTGTTGTTTCAGTTCTAAAGACACGTTGGTTCGTTTAATAATATATAAGTTAGAGATAAACTCTTATTTTGTATTGTAACGTGTAATACTCTGTTTTTGTATTAATAAAAATTTTGACTTCTTATGCGAAACATTCTGATTCTTTTCTTACAAAACGCAAACCTCTTGTTACTCAAACAGTTGGTTGATGGAGCTATTGCTTGACGTAGTGAGAAACAATCACTCATAGCTTCTGCCACAATGGCGACATAATCTGTAGTAATTTTTTTGGCATCCAATTAGGGACTTTAGCTCAAGAATTTTGTCATTAGGCTGCGAATTAATGAGGGAACTGAAAGAACACTCAAGTTATATTGTACCAATACGTCAGCTATTTTGTACTCCAACAAAAATAGAAGCACAAGTTTATCAAGATTATGTTCCTCGTTGTTCAAGAGAGGGTATTCAATGATAGTAGATCCTCTTACGAAAGGTATTCCACCAAAGGTCTTTCATGAACATCCTGCTCGATGGGGTGTTTCAATGTTTGAGGATCATTTGGTTTAGTGAGAGTTTGTCATTTGGTTTTGGATTTTATGTTTTAGTTGTGTTTATGCACATTTCATTTTTCTGATCATATATAAAGTATTCAGTTTACTCTATGTGTACAATAAAGTTAAAGGATCTCAATAAGGTATGACCAATCGAAAATTGACATATAGTGATTATTTTTCATGTGATTTTTATGCCACACTTTTATGTCTTTTCATTATATTGAAAATACATATATAACCCAGTGGGAGATTGTAAGAATTATTTTGGATCACACATGTATAACTAATATGTTAGGGCCATTATTTAAAGGAGACAAAATTATGTGGGTATATTCACTAATTTCTAATATGATGAAGCGTTGAATTGGAAATTTTTTCTATATATATAAAAGGTTATAGCCCCCACAACAAATATAATCAGAATTACAAAACATATGCTCTGCATACCATTAACAGATACTCTAAACTATTACGGGTTCATTGTAGAAGAACCATTGCCAAAAATTAAGATTGTAAGCTATAGATCCCGAAAATACGCTTCCGCTTATATTTTTATTAATTAGAGACTGACATGTGGTTATGAATATGATTGAGAAATCATAAAGTTGTTTTAACAATTATACGTTAACAATTTTTTTTGTCGTCTCTTATTTAATTAAGATATATGTTCTCAAAAGAGAAAATAAAGTCTATAGGACCTATATAGAATTTATGTCCTCAATGAGTATGATAACCGGTAGCTTTTTTGATCACTGTCTTTCTTACCAGATTCTTATTTTTCAGAAGGGTCGTGATTTGGTTTAGTCGAGCGAATTACTTTGTGGCTTTAGGCCGCTTCTATTCCAGAGCTTGTCCTCGGTTACTCCTCCTATTTCATATCAGTCTATTTTAGTTTATTTTCTTGATATTTTAATTCTTTTTTCAAATTTTGTCATTTGCTTATTTTTGTTGTTGTAAACCAACAACCTCTGAATCCATTAAGTCTTTTTTTAATATAACCAAACGATAAAGAAAACGTGTATGATAAAGATTAAGGACCTAGCTTGTAACTAGTAGCTGTGAAACTTTTGAATCTGTGAAACTTTTGAATCTGTGAAATTTCACAGTTACCAATTGGATACAAGGAATTGAAGAATATAAGTGTTATGAGGAACTATTTTTACTAATATCAGTATATGTGTAACAAGCGTTATTTGTGAAGACTCATTTAAATTTTTTTTAACTCATCCTTTTATTTTTTTAAAGCCATGTATATATATGGATTGACGGTCTATTTCCAATCAAAATTTTCGGTATAACAACAGATCAAACTATACTTAAACTCTCTGTTTAATTCTATCTAAATTATGCATGCAAGCTCTAATTGCACCCAAAATTAGATAGTGACCATTTAAGTTCAGACACAGTATACAAAATTAGTCTAATTACAAAAATTGCTGGATGATTATAGTTTTATTGTAAGCCGATAATTGGTTATGATTTTGAACCATTAATTAACCAAACCTAAACCAATTTTAGACCGATCAAATCTCAAATAGATAATGATTATCCTAATCTGCTCAAATTTGGTTGTCAATTTGAGATCTGGTCGGGTTTAGATTCGGTAAATTTATGATTTAAGACGTAACCAATTGTTGGTTTACAACAAAATCATATTATCCAGTAATTTGTATAGTTAGATCGATTTTGTATATTATGTGTGGAATTCGGTAACTATTATCTAATTATAGATGCAATTAGACTTTGTATGTATATTTTAAGTGGAATTAGATATAAAGTCATGTGTAGGTTTGAGATGGAAATAGACCGTCAGTCCTATATACATTAATAAAAAGTTACTATTATGACTAAAAAATTATTAGATAATCAAAACTATATGAAAAACAACTTCCTGACTCTTTTTCTACTTGGGCAAAACCCTTGCCGCCACTTGTCACAAACTTGGCATTCATCATCGACATGCAGAACAGCGCTAGTAGCTCACACAACACCAACGCCGTTGTACTTACCGGCTGGTTTTGAGTTGTCATGGGGAACTTAGTAGTCATGAGGTCTCTGCCTCTGAGTCCGCTGGTTTGGATCTACTTTCTCTACCTCGTCGTAGCTTCTCGCTCTTTTCTTCTTTGGGTGGTTCCCACTTGTCAGGGGAAATGGAGCTATGGTGGATCATCATCTTTGCTTTGGTGGTTGATGAAACGGTTTGGCAATCTTTTGGATTTTCACTTACTAGAAATCAAGATCACATCTCGACCATAATTTGTACAGGCTAACTAACTCTACTCCATATTATAGCCGTATTGACTTCCGGTTTGGGCATCATTGGTTGGTTCATTCCTTCTCTTTTGAAGCTCCATAGTCTAGAGTTAGTCTGTTATATTCTTTAGAAGTCTACTAAGATCCAAGTAAGGACATAGAGGATTAATTTGTTTCGGTCTCAGAGATTAATTTTCATTTGGTTAGGAAAATTCTTGATAAGCCTTTAGTTTGTTTCCTTCTTTTGGATTTTAGATTTGGTTGTTTAGCTTTTGGGGATTTTGTTGTGTTTTGCCAGCTTTAGGTTTTAACCGATTTGTTTCACTTATGGTTTGTTGTATTCCTCTCTTTTATATATTTATCAGACGGAAGCAAAAAAAAAATCAAAAATATCCGAAGTAGTTTTCTGCTTTTGATTCTTTAAATTAATTTATAACTAGAAAAAAGACACACGTTTCATATTTTAAACTTTTACCTTGGACCCAAAAAATTTTAACCATAATTTAATGTTTCTAAGTTCATAGTTTATGAGAAAATTTAATGTATATACCAGGATCTGCATTTGTGTTAAATATTTTAGTACAAAAGATTGAGTGTATATGTAAACAATGCCGAGCTCTTCTTAGTATGTGGCTATGTGTCTTTGTTAATGGCTTAGGCATTCAGAGTTCTACTCCAGCATATTACATGTGAGTAGGGGAATTTTTGGGATGGGTTGAGTTATGGATCGGATCTTGTCGATTCAATTGACAAAAAAATATAAACAATTTGAAAAATAAAAAAATCAATTGAGTGATGGATTTTAATAGGATTTTTTTTAAGGAAAATGTTATGTGGCTACAGATCAGGTTTTGTTGATCCAGTTGTTGAAAAATAATTCTACAAAGTTCAGCCAGATTCCGCTGTCATCATTTAATTTTTGACTAATTCAACTAGATTTTGCTAAAAACAAAAAAAATGGCTGGATTCCGTGAAATTTTTTTCCAACATTTGATTTTTCTGACAGGCTCCCTTCCCAAGACAGTTGTTGTGTAGCTGGTTCCAGTCCTTTTTAGTATTCGTTTTCAAAAAGTTCACCTTTTCCCGACTACCTAGACGGTTTTCGACCTAAAATTGGTAATTTGGAAAACAATTAACGGTTTTGCGATATGTTTTTTTAAGTTCGACCATAGAAGATGATATGTCTGCATTTTAGCATGTTTTAGTAGCCTTATTTAGTATGTTTTGCATAAATATTCATAGTATTTACATCATTTTAGAGTCCTTTTAGGCTCATTTGCACACTTTGCACTTGCATTACATACATATTGCATATTAAGTAAATTCTACATATTTTTGGAGCTTTTTGGATTGTTTGGAGCATTCATGGACTTGAGGACTAGCATGGAAAAGACTAAAGCGCAAGACTTGATGAATGTAAGCAGCTAAGAACTGGATCAACCCAACTCGAAGTGCCAATTCAAACTACTGAGGTGGAGTTGTACTCGCCTGCATGAAGCTAGAATCACTAGTAATCGCTAGTCAGCCATATGGCGGTGAATTTTTACCCAGGCCTTGTAAACATCGCCAACAATTACATATTCGATTTGACTTATTGAAGAATATGCAAGCATATATTTCATGCTTGTTTGAGTAATATCAACCAGCCCAACTCGAAGTGCAAACTCAAACTACTGAGGTGGAGTTGTGTTATCTGGCTCCAGACTAGCCCAACTCGAAGTGCCAACTCGAACTACTGAGGTGGAGTTGTGTTATCAGGCTGCAGACCAGCCTAACTCGAAGTGTTGAAGCACAATTGCCTTTCTGACTCTATTTTGTTGATTTTTTCCCCGCGTTGACCTTTTTAGGGTTTTATGTAACGGGCTATAAATACTCCCTTTGCCCCCAAACTCCTAATCCACATATCCTGCCTCTTTATTCTTGAAAAAACACTAGAAAACTCTAGCTTTGTATTGAGAATCCTTATAATTTAGTAATTATTTGAGTTTAATTTCTTTTGCATTCTTCTTATCTTCCTTTGCTCTTTAAGATTATGTACTTGTTTTAAAATTTTGGGTGTGTGTTCTTGGTGACAAAATCGAGTAGATCTTCTAGGGTTCTTGAGGATGGGTTAGATTAGTGTAGATCTAAGGATTCTTGTTTGCTTAAGGTTGATTATGCTTAGATCTCTTTCGTTTAGGTGATCAAAATGCTTAATTCTTATTAGACATTTGAAATCAGATTTGTTGCATTCATCCACCTACCAAGTGTTTTATGAAATGTTTGACTGAATGTGAGTCTGAAATTTGCATTCATAGCTCAAGAGATTGATCATTTAGGATGCTTATTGGCTAAAATAGGTAGTTTCTTAATGTCAAACCAAGTGTGGATCGCTAATGAGAGTTAGGTCTGATTGCATTTGGGTTTTGTTCAATATTCATGAGAATGATGTTAATAGCTTGATTGCTTGAATCTATTGCCTAGAGATCATCCTTATTAGGTCGTTAAGTAAGGTTTGGAATATCTAGCTAAGCATTGATCAATGATCCTCAGTCTTCAAGAACTCCTCTTTTGCTTGTTTCTTATTCAAACTTTCATACTCTGTTTTTTATATATTGCTTTGTTTTGTCTTGCTCTGTTTTGTTAGTCTTTCATTTGCATTTTGATTCTCTATTTTAGGTTGTTAGTAATCATCCATCTACTTGGCTTGAATTTGAGTAGTCTATCACATTATGATTGCTAGCATCACACCTTTTGTATTGCAATGACTATGATAATGCATTAGGATAATTGATCTATGTATTGACTGAAAAATCCTGTTATGAAATTGGCGCATTACCAAACTGAGTTTTTGCTTGCTATAATTAGGATTTTAGACTCTCTGAGCTAAAGGTATTTTCCCTTTCATGTTGTTTTTTGGCTTGGTGGTGCTTTCTTTGTTTCAGGTACACATTAGCTCACCTTGCCTCTCAGGATGCGTTTGCATAGAAGATTCCGCCATATGATCCTATCACCGCATAAAAAGTGGTGCTCAAGTCAAGCTTAGTGACTATAAAAAGGTTCACTTTGGAGAAAGTCCCATGCGTATTCTTGTACATACTTGCTTGCAGTTTTTCTTTGCTTTTTTTATGTCATCTTGTGTCTCATGTCATGGGGAAGAGTATGAAATATTAGGAGAGTCGTGTAGAGCTGATTCTGGGAACAATACACTGAACTCGGCATCACAACTTGATCAACCAAGGTTGAGTTCTGCCTGTGCTGTTTAGTCTTGGGCAACTCGACATCACAACTTGATCAACCAAGGTCGAGTTCAGCATTCACATTTCCGTTGCTCCTAACTTGAGCATACAACTCGACCAACCAAAGTTTGAGCTGTTGGAAAAGGCTACCATAGACCTCTTCTTTGGTCTCTAACAGGTACCACTCCACTCTTTTAATTATAAATACCACTGCATATTTTCATTTTGTTTTGTTGATGGTCTAGGATTCACCTTTAACCTTTTTTGCACACAAGGGACTTTGTGATTTAAGTTTGGGGGAGGGTCCTAGAAGAGATTAATCATTTTTTTTCTACTTCTTAGTTTCTTTTTCCATTTAGATCATGCATTCATGTAAGGTGTATAAAAATCCATAAAGATTTTTCATTTCTACATATTTTATTGCATAACATATCATCTAAGGAATAGAAAAACCCAAAAAAGAATTGAAACACTTTTTCAAAATCCCAAAACAGAGTGTTAATGTAGTTGCATTCATTTGTATTATGTCTACATTGCATTCATTTAGGATTAATGCATCTGCATTTGTATTTAGGGAATTTTCTTGCCATTGATGGGTAGTCTTGTTAGGTTGATTAGCTAGTAACCCTTGTGAGCATTTGGAGTGGTAGTATTTCCCTTTGGAAAGTTGATGGGTAGATCATTGACCTTGGAAAATTTTGCTTGTATTGTCTCTCAAAAGGGTGTGGTTTGATCCCTTCTAATGGAACTTTAATTGCCAATATAGCGCCTTGAGATGCATTAAATGCTTTTCTTCCTTGAGTTTAACTTGATAGGAACTAAAAGTGAACTTCCTACAAACGCAGCTCATTCAATGATGCCTACATTTTTGTGTCTCACTAAAAAAGCTGAGAGCAGGACATGAAGCAACCCTCTCACGTTTGTGGATCCTCAAAGTATATGAAGCAGACCTCTGATCGGTTGTAGATCCTAAAAACTATGAGCATGTGCTAAATTGAACAAGAACAAGAAAAGATAAATGTGCTTAAACGAATAAGTCTTCTTAATCTCAAGGAAGTTGAATCATATGTTCTTTGATTGATAGTCCCTCTTAAGGCATGCAGATCTTTGGATTGAATGCTAACATTGGGTGTAATTACATTGTAGTTTCCAAAAGTGATAAAGGTTCACATGTGGATTGCACCTTTGGTCTAATAAGTTGCTCGTTTAAGGTAAGATATTCTCTATGTTTGTAACCTCTCTTCCTTCTTAGTTATGTGCATTTGCTTGAGGGCAAGCAAAAACTAAGTTTGGAGAGTTGATATGTCTGCATTTTAGCATATTTTAGTAGCCTTATATAGTACATTTTTGCACTTGCATTGCATACATTTTGCATATAGAGTGAATTCTAGGGACTTTTGGAGCTTTTTGGATCATTTTGGAAAATTCTTGGACGTGAGGACTAGCATAGACCGGACTAAAGTGCAAGACTTGACGAATGCAAGCAGCTAAGAACTGAATCAACCCAACTCGAAGTGCCAACTCGAACTGCTAAGGTGGAGTTGTGTTATCTGGCTACAGAGCAGCCCAACTCGAAATGCCAACTCTAACTGCTAAGGTGGAGTTGTGTTATCAAGCTGCAGAGCAGCCCAACTCGAAGTGCCAACTCGAACTGCTAAGGTTGAGTTGTGTTATCTGGCTGCAGACCAGCCTAACTCGAAGTGTTGAGGCAGAGTTGTATTTCTAACTCCATTTTGTTAACGTTTTCCCCGTGTTGGCCTTTTTAAGGTTCATGTAATAGGCTATAAATACTCCCTTTAGCCCCCACACTTCCTAATCCACGTTTGTCTGCCTCTTTGTTCTTGAAAAAATACTTGAAAACTCTCTCTAGCTTTGTATGAAGATTCCTTATGGTTTAATAAGTATTTGAGTTTAATTTCTTTTGCATTCTTCATATCTTTCTTTGCTCTTTAAGATTATGTACTTGTTTTTAAATTCTAGGTTTGTGATCTTGGTGAAAATATTTGAGTATATATTCTAGGGTTCTTGAGGATGGGTTAGATTAGTGTAGATTTTTAAGGAATTTCTATTTGCTTATGGTTGTTGATGCTTAGATCTCTTTAGTTTAGGTAATCTTGATGCTTATTTCTTATTGGTCATTTGGAATCTGATTTGTTGCATTCATCCACCCACCAAGTGTTTGATGAAATGCTTGACTAAACGTGAGTCTGAGATTTGCATTAGCTTAAGAGATTGATTGTTAAGGGTGCTTATTGACTAGAATAGGTTGTTTCTTAATGCCAAACCAAGTATGGACCGCTAATGAGAGTTAAGTCTGATTGCATTTGGGTTGTGTTCAATATTCATGAGAATGATGTTGATTGCTTGATTACTTGAATCTATTACCTAGAGATCATCCTTATTAGGTTGTTAAATAAGTTCTACAATCCTTATCTCAACATTTATCAATGACCCTCAGCCCACAAGAACCCCTCTTTTGTCTATTGCTCATTCAAACTTTCATACTTTATTTTTTTATCTATTGCTCTATTTTGTCTTGCTCTGTTTTGTTTTGTCTTTCATTTGCATTTTGATTCTCTATTTTAGGTTGTTAGTAATCATCCCATTTACTTGGCTTGAAATACAGTAATCTATCACATTCGGATTGCTAGCATCACACTCATTTGGATTAACACCTATTATACTACATCGATATCTTAGTATAATAGGATTTAAAACTGAGTGAAAAATCTTGTTATCAGAAGATAAGCTGAGAACGGTATGGTGATGGATCTAGTCTCAGTTTATGGAAGTCTTTATCTGTTTGTTTAAAGAACCATATAAACCTATCTCACTTCTAAGTGAAGAACAGTTCCCGTAATGGCCTTAAATCTTTTCAGATCCTTGTCTCATTCCTCATTACTCTTGCTTTCCTGTGGTAGAAGTTGGTGGAAGAACTTATTGTCATATACCTTGGTGTTATTCCCCTTGGTTCTCTAAAGGTATTCTTTTTTTTCTTTTAGGATGGTCCCAAATCTGCAAAAAAATTCTAAGTGTTTTTTAAGTTCTGTTCAAAGAGATTTCAGATTCTCGCTCTGCTATTATTGGGTTTAGCGTTGAGAAAACACTGTGATATGGACACTAAAATTAAAAATAGCTTATAATAGAATTTACGGAAAAGACGCCATAGGAATATACTATTAATGTTGATATTTTTTATAGTGCAGTGAAGTAAACAAAGATCTTCAAAACCCAAAGCTAACAAAGGAAAAACCTATTGGTCAATCATCATCAGCCCAACCACAACAGCTCCCAATCATCCCATCAATAAGGAAGAAGAAGATGGAATTTCAAAATCCATCCACCTATGTTCCTTAATTATACTGAGCTGGAACTGTCAAGGTTTAGGGAACCCATTGACAAGTGGACGGCTAAAGGAAGTTGCTAAAGGTGCTTCCTCTGATCTAATTTTCCTAATGGAGACAAAAAACCAAGATGAGTTTGTCTTAAGAGAGTTCAATCAATGGGATATGCTAACCATATGCTAGTTCCCCTATTGGACATGGTGCATGAGGTTTACTCTTACTATGGAAAACTGATGATAATCTGGATATCCTAGGTTATACTCTCAATCTTATTGAAACGCACATTGAACATGAAGGCAACCCCTTCTTCCTATCTTTTATCTACAGCCATTTGGATAAGATAGTCAGGAAGTTACAGTGGGAACATTTGAATGTAAACTTCAGGCTTAGGAATTTCCCATGGCTGTTGATGGGAGACTTTAACAATATTACTTGTAGTGAAGAGAAAAAAGGAAGAGCTGTTAGACTTGAATCCCTTTTCCCGATTTTAGATCTCTCTTCTATGAATGTGATTTAATGAAATTGCAATTCACAGTAGATCCTCTTTCTTAGCGAGGCGTTTGACATAGCTAAGTGGTCTGATGCATACAAGATATGTCTATGGCGAATAACTCCTGGTTGTATCTCTTCCCATCCAGTATATGTGAGTATCCGATTCTCAGACAATAAACCAATTCTCACAGGCATTAATCTTGAAAAAGAAAAGAGGAAAAAAGCTTCAGATTTGATAGGAGGCTGAAGGATAATCCTGATATCAAGCAGATGGTGGATTTTATATAGAACCAAGATCATGAGATCAAAGTCCAAGAAAAATTGGTACGAATTAGGAGTTCAATTATGCTTTGGGCAATGGAAAACTAGAGAAATAGCCAGAGAGATATTGATAAAGAAAAACTTGCCCTTGAAGAAGCTACCTTGATCTAGAGCTGATTCAAGAGATAAACCAAAGACTCAATGATGCCTATTTAGCCGAGGAAGGGTTTTGGAAACAAAGAAGTACGGCTAATTGGCTAAATCAAGGAGAAAGAAACAATAAGTTCTTCAATGCTACCACAAAGAACTAGGACATACAAAACAGAGGTTTAGTACTGGAAACTAAAGATAGACAGCCAGTCTACCGTGAACAACAAATTACAGAGGTTATCACATTTTACTTTGATGAGCTTTTCACTTCGAAGAGCATCTCAAGAGACGACTCAGCTCTCTTTGTAATTGAAGAGCTGTTGTCTGACTCTGAGAATGATATGCTAATTCAGGAACCTAAGTTGGCAGAAGTCAGGTCATCTCTCTTTGATATTCACCCTGATAAAGCTCTGGGCCAAGATGATTTCTCGGCAGCCTTTTCCCAATCTAATTGGCAAACCATGAGAAATGAAATCCTTGATGAAATCAAATCTTTTTTTAGGGAAGAAATCCTCCCAAAATCAGTCAATGAAATCTTTGTAAGACTTATTCCCAAGTGTAAAAATCCAAGGAAAGTTTTAGTATACAGACTTATTGCCTTATGCAACACCCTCTACAAGATCATTGCTAAGCTCCTAGCGAAAAGAATGAGAAGATTACTACCTAAGCTCATCTCTCCAAACCAGTTAGCTTTTGTTCCTAATAGAGCTATCTCTGATAATGTGTTAATCACACATGAGTTACTGCATTACCTTAAGACCACACAAGCAAAGAAGCAAAGCTTTGTGGCTATCACAACTGATATGTCTAAAGCATATGACTGGTTATAATGGAGCTTCATTCAAAATGTCCTGAAAAGGATGGGTTTTGTGATAAATGTTCGAACCTAATCCTACAGTGTTTGTCCTTCCCCACATATTCCTTCTTGGTTAATCGATCTTTGAGAGGTTTGGTGCAGCTTAAACAAGGGATAAAGCAAGCGTATCCACTCTCCCTTTACCTATTCGTTAATTGCAGCCAAGTTATGTCTAATATGTGTGTGAAGGCGCCAGATGCAGGCCTAATGAAGGGGATAAAGTTAAACAGAGACGGACCTCTTATAAACCATCTCCTTTTTGCGGATGACACCATATTCTTCTGCAAAGTAACCAAAAGAGCTTGGAGACTTTATAACTGATCTTAGATCAATATGAAGAACTGTCATGGCAATGCATCAACAAGCAAAAATCATCTGTTACGTTTTCTCATAAAGCTCCAAAAACTATGATAGAAAGGATAAAAAAGATTCAAATAAGTGAAGAAGGAGACATGGAAAGTACTTAGAACTCCCGGAACACTTTAGCCGTAGAAAACATGATTTTTTAAAAGTATCATTGACAAAATCAGGCAGAAAAGCACCAGCTGGCCTTCTAAACTACTTTCCTAAGCTGTGAAGCAAATACTTATAAAAGTGTTCTTACTTATCTCAACCTATGTTATGGCATGTTTCGAATTGCCTATCTCACTTTGTAAAACACATTTAATATCTGATTTCATTAGGTTCTGATGGGACTCTTGCAAGAAAATATAGCATCGACTTCATGGAAGATGATGACACAACATAAAAAGATGGAGGGCTTGGGTTTAGAAATATTTAAAAGTTTAATGAGACAATGCTTGGGAAACTTTTTTGGAGACTTTATCAAAACCCAGATTGCTTACTTGCTCAAGTTCTAAAATCTATATATTGCAAGGATTTTGACATGTTAAGTTGTGAAGCACCCAATCAATCTTCTCACAGCTGAGGGAGTTTATTGATGGGTCGAGATCGCATTAAGGCCAATCTCGACTGGGGTATTGGAAATGAACAATCTATCAAAGAGTGGGAGGACAAATGGCTTCCTCTAACTCCAAGAGGGACTCCAGTGGGACCTGTGTTGTTTGAGAACCAAAATTTACGAGTGTCAGACTTGTTTCTCCCTCAATCCTCTTTCTCCCTCAATCCTCTATCTTGGAGAAAGAGAAAATTAAACTCTTACTTCTCCAACATCTCACAGAATTCCAATTTTTAAAACCAAGTATTAATGGCGCATTAGACAAGCAATCTAGTTGGGATACAAGACGGGTAACTACTCTACCAATAGCGGTTGTTATACGCCGATGGAAAAGGAAAAAATACAGAGTAGAAGAAACTCTAATCAGTCTATCAATTGGTTGCAAGAAGTATGGACACTACCACCCAAAATAAAAACGTTCGCTTGGAAGGCCCTCTCCAATATCCTACCTACAAGCGATCTCCTAGCTTCTAGACAGATTTACTCATTCACTCAATGCAAATGATGTGGAGACAGAGAGACAATAGAACATATATTTTTGCATTGTAATATAGCAAAGGAAGTTTGGAATAGCTCTCTAATGGAAAAAGTACCTAATATATCGACTGGGTGATGAGCCAAGCTTGGAAGCATCTTTGTTCAGGGAAGAACCTTCCTCCGCTGGGAGTATCATCCACTATATTAGTTGCCTGGATCCTCTGGCCGCTCTGGAAAGCTAGGAACCAGTTAGTTATCAACGATAAGACACTATCTTTTATTGAATCACCAACCTGGCTATGGTGGGAACAAAAGAATAGGAGCTGGTAACCGGAAAACAAAATCAAATCCACTTCCTTGTTTGGTGGAGAAACGAGAGATGGATCAAACAAAGATAGTATGTAATTCGGATGGAGCCTGGAAAGCTCATAATCTTTGTGCATGAATTGGATGGTGTCTTCTTCAGAGATGGAATTCAGATTGACAAGCTTCAAAAGAAATTGATTTTGTATCTTCCTCCTTATGGTTGAGGTGTTGGCGTTGAAAGCTGTAATGGATCACGCTCTGGAGTTAGGATTAATGTCGGTGGTTTTCAATTCAGATTCTACCCTTATCAATGCTTTATCCTCAGGCATCTTTCTGTCGGAAATCTATGGCGTGCTCATGGATATCATCGACTCTGCGTTATCGTTGTCACATTTTTCTTTCATCCTTATTCCTAGATTACAAAACAATATTGTTGATGGGCTCTCTAAATTGGGTATGGCTATGTTTGAACTCAGTGTTTAATTAAGTACTGAAACCTTTTCGGTGACAAAAATATTTTTTTGCTGGATTCCGCATTCAACACAATTCCACAGTTCTCATTTACATCCAAGTCTTCAATATAAAACAGGAAAATAAATTCATATCCAACTATTCTTTTGCGCGGACTCTTATATTGCCTCTTATTACCAAACATCACTCTATATTATTTATCTAATATCGATCTTGGTCTAATGGTAAGTGATATGTCAACTAAAGGCAGATACCATTACACACTCAATGATCGAATCCTATTGTTGATATTATGTAGAAACTTAACTAATGATCGGATTTGTTGTGCCCTATATTGAAAATAAAATAAAAAATAAACAAGTACTACAAATTAACTATTTGGTCTTCTGCAATAAAAGGTAATTGTTGTATCATCCTTCATACATACAAACTTATCACTGTACGATTACTTCATATACAATCCATCACGCTCTTGATTACCCAAATTACACACTTGATTTTAGGATTAAGCTAAATCTGTGCCAAATCCATAGTTTAATTTACTTTTTTTTTTAAAAAAAATTAACTACAACCGTTAGGAGCAAACCCGACTTGCCCTTTCGCACCATCATACACAACTTGTAGCGTTTGCTGTTGAACGTTTCCAAAGATGGCAGCGTTATTGTCATCGCTATTTCCTGCAAACGCCAAACAAACCTGCGACATCTTGAACGCATATAATATCCCTTTCGAGCCAAGCTCCACGACGGCGCCACCGCTGAAAAGGAACGCCACCTTCGGGATCGTCACCGTCTTAAGTCCACTGAGATCGAAACACGTGTCCAGGATTGATACTCCTGACGCAGTCGGATACTTTGACATCTTCGCCTTAAACGAACTTCGCAACGCTGCGTAGGCTTTTGGCGGGAGACGAGTAATAACAGTCCCGGAATCGATCAAAGCTCCCGGAGTAGAGAATACGGTTGAAGATATCGCCAATTTCTCACCGCCGACAGTGATTCCGACGATATCAAGGCCATAGAAAGAGGTTCCATCTGTGATGGTGGAAATCGGCGTGTATTTTACAGAGGCGGAGATTCCGGCGGATCCGAAAGTGAGATGTCCGGTGTATCTAGAGGATGAAGGGAGGCAGTAGGAGAAGATTTTATTGTAAGTTGTCTCTGTCTGAGACGGGAATGAAAGCTTATCACGGCCAAGACCGAGAAGTCCGGCGACACCAGTGAAAAGTCCTTGGTTATTCTCGCCGCAACCGAAATAAATTCCGTCAAATACGTCGGAGCTTGTTAGTGTAAACTTCTCCTTGGCGAGAAATCCGACGGAGAACGATTGATCGCCGTATTGAATACCGTAGATGCAAGTTGAAGCCGAACAGCTTCCCGAGTTTCCTAATTAGCGGGGTTGGTATAGAATTAAACCGGTTAACATAAACCGGAAACCAATTGTAAAACCGGTATTAACAAAAATTGAAATTGAAACCTGTCGCAGAAGATAGGGAACCACACGCAGCGGCTGAGCAGGAGACGTTGTAGTAAGTAGAAGACGAAGAAGGATTAAAGATTGTTTCTTTCTGTGTATAGCAAGTTTTAACACATGGTTGACATTGGGTCCATGTCAAATCGCTTCCGGTATCGAAGATCAGTGAAAGATCGCGCTTTGGTGTCCCGAGTCCTACGGTCACGATGTAGTTTCCTGAACCGAGTGTGCTTCCGTCTTTGGCCGGTAGATCCGTTGACTTGCTTTGACTGTATTGATCTGTTTTGAGTTTCTGTGATAGTTTTGAGTGGATAGAGTTTACGCGTGCTTGGTCGAGTCTCAAAATCTCCACATGGTCTGGACTCGTGGTTTTGCCATTGCTTAGACGCGAACACGAGCCGTGTCTGTGCGTTACGTGCAGTGAGGACTTTGAATTAGACGCTGAATTGATTTATAAGTCCACGGTTAGAAACGGAGAGTTTGTGGTCATTGATGTATTAACTCAAGTAGAGTCAAAACAGTGTTTTACTTATAACCTTATAGCAAAAAGCTTAAAACACAGTTGAACTGGCTAAGAGTTACATTACCTCTTGAAGAAAGAACACAAGATGATGATGATGATGATGATGATGATGATGATGATGATGATGATGATGATGATGATGATGATGATGATGATGATGATGGGAAGAGAGAGTTGAGTTGGATAGTTTGAAATTGAGACTCTGTCCTCTGTTTTTGTCGAGCTCCCTCGTTACAACCCAAATTGAAAAATACAATGAGGATAAATAAAATATTCAACAAATTCTTATCTAAGCTCATTTCGCTCTCTTTTCTCTTCCTTCACTGAATAACACTGGAAATGGTTGGGTCCTTTATAACCAATCTATAAGGTCTCACAAAGTCTCTAGTGGAGGTTGTTAAGCTTTAGAAGCAACCCAGTAGTCATCCACACATTTCACATAAGTAAGGTGACTCTATTCCATTGGTTTCATCAACCACTTACGTAATGACACATCATCTCCCAACTTTAGTATTCTTGTTATCTTCTGTTTTCTTTTTCACACTCCAATTTTTATCACAATGAACAGAATCATTTTCCATTAAATTTGTTCATTGGTTGATCTGGTGCTCGTTCGTTGATTTTTGACACATAATAAAATTTTCAATTATTCAAATATCCAACCACATAATAGAAATTATAAGTATAGTTTATTCCTTTATTGACTCATGATTGTAATATCCATTATGATGATAGTTTAGTCCAGTAATGGAAGACTCGGTTCATAAGCCTAACATTGATAAGAGAACCAATAATTTACTAGTTCAAAGCTATAGTAAGTGTTGATTACAACAATTAGTTGTATTCACTAATTATACACAACTAAAATGAAGAGCAATATCTTTAGGCAATCAATAATTTAAGGGATTTTACAAGAATCACCTAATTACAAATATAAAAGTAGACCTTGATCTGACTAAAATGCAAAACAAACTCAAAAAATTAGTGAAATTATAATATTTTCTTACATGACCAAACAAAAAAAATGATCATAATTACACTTATAACCTTGGGTAGTTTACAATAGAAATCTACTCGTAAGTAGACTACATATAAAGTCTATAAGGTAGACTACATATGAAATCTACTTCCTGATTTTAGTTTATTTTAAAATTTAAAAAATAATAAAAAATAATTGGATGAAACATTTATATACATAAACAAAATATAAAAAATTATGAAGTATAAAAATTAAAAAAATTAATTAATAAAGATCATGCAAGTTGTCTTTAACCTAGTGACAGGTGGTAAGTCCACTAAAGACATGCGCACTTGCACATCCTGGGATCGAGTCTCACCACCTACATTATATAGGAATTTGGCTAATGGACCAACCAGTTGTGGTCCAATATTGACAAAAAAAAACTAATAAAGATCATGTTCTTTAAGACTTGGCATTATAAGGTGAAGTCTATTTATTGTAGACTTAAAGTGAACTCTACTTAGTGTAGACTTAAAGTGAAGTCTACTTATTGTAGACTTATGGTGAAGTCTACTTAGTGTAGACTTAAGATGAAGTCTACTTACGCATAGAGTTTAGATTAAATCTTTTTTTTTCAACCAATAAATCATATAAAATTAAATCTACTAACGCGTATTTAAGCACATTGGGTTTGAATTTACTCTATAATTTATCCTAGGTATAAAATTGGTTTTACAAAGTTGAAGAAACCATGATTCTCATTTGCAGCCTCCATCTTCCTCTCTCATTTGCAACCTCCATCTTTCTTTCTCATCACAATTCTCAAAATTTTGTTTTTTAGGTAAGGTTTCATTTTTCTTCTAGAGAGAAAAAATCACCTTTTTGTTGTAAAAGTTTAAAAAAAAATTCACCTTTTTTACTTATAAAAACAGTAAAAATGATATTTTTTTAACTAATTAACTTTTTCCAATTTTTGTTGCAGATATCGATTGCAGATATCAGTTGCAAACATTAATTACAAACATCAGTTGCAGACATCCTTTCCATACATCATTTGCAGAGATTGTTAGAGAAGACAATATCAGGACACTGATAAGAGAGATAGATAAAGAGCTTCTTAACAATTTTATATAAAAGGATCGTACTCTTGATATTGATGAATGACTACATTTCCTGACCAAAAAAACTAGAAAGTTATGTAAAAATCCATGATTTTAAGTTTCAAGCTTAAATTTTTTTATGAACTAAAGTTGGTATAATATGAAAAGTATAATTGGTATACATGAGATCAAACTACAAATGTTCATATTCATGTTTTTAACTAAACATGATGAATTTAAATCAATACACATAGGGGAAACCAACTATTTAAATCATTTCTAAAATTTATTCAAATATAAATAAAAAAAATGAAAGAGAAAAGATAAAAGGAGAGATGAACAGAGTCGAATGAGTGCTTCTGGACTTGAGAGCATTAATCACCCACACCGATACAAAGCTTCATGGATGATATGCAATCAGCCGTACTCTTTAGCTTAATCTTCAGGTATCATCGGATTGAGGTCAAAGCTCTAATATCTTTTAGAACAGGAATCGCAGAGAAACCCTTCTGAAGTTTGTTTATTCGATGCGAGAGTTGTGTGTATCGATCAATCTAGTGAATCTCTCTCTACTTTTCTGTTTCGATGAACTATTAATAGATCACTTAAGTCGATGAACTTAAGATCCAGTGTATTCAGGAATTAACACACGTGCTTAAAAGATTTGGTGAATCTATTGTTGTAACAACTTTTTAACTTATCACAACAGATCCAATTTATAAAGCAAATTCCCAACAATCTCCCACTTTGCTTCTTAAATTGCAGACTTAAACATATTGATGTCCATAAGACTTGAATCAATATCATAGAGCTTATGCAACATAATGTTGTAACATTCAATCTAAATGTCTTTTAAAGTTTATACATAAACTTCACATAACGTTTATTGTATAGTAAATACATGTACTAGAATCGAAACCAATTTATTGAAATGAATATGCACTTTCATTTACAACTTGAGTACTTAAAATCAGTTAAAGATTTTTCAGTTTCTGTACATCATGACACTCTACTTGAACAACATACTTCTTGTAGTTTTGAATCTTGAACTAAAGATCTATGCGTAGAGTCTTGTTGTGGTAACCTTTCAAAGATGTTGTCCTAGTGTCGTTTAAAACCATCTCTAAAGATGTGTCTAACACTTTGTGTTCACATAAAGCCTTAGTTAGTGGATCCGCAATGTTTTTTGCAGCACAAACATACTCAAGTGATAATACACCAGCTTCAATGATCCCTCTTATCACTTTATGTCTCATTATTATGTGTCTCTTCTTCCCATTGTATAACATGTTCAATGTTATTGTAATTGCAGCTTGACAGTCACACCTAGTTGAGATTGAGTAATATGGTTTCTCAATCATTGGAAGATCACTGAGCACACTTCTCAACTAGTCAGCTTCTTGAGCTGCTAGTTCCATGGCAATCAATTATGATTCCATCGTTGATCTGGCAACGCAAGTTTGCTTTGTTGATTTCCAAGCAATTGCAGCTCCACCCAGAGTGAAAACAAAACCACTAGTTGAATTCACTTCATCATTGTTACTTACCCAATTTGCATCACAAAATGCTTCTAATACACAGGATGCTCCATCATAACTAAGACTCTAATCCATAGTTCCTTTCAAATATCTTATCAACCTATCTATTGCTTTCCAATGATCTTTGCTCGGATTTTGAGTGTAACGACTTAATCTACTGACTACATAGTCTATGTCTAGCCTAGTGAAGTTCATTAAGTACATAATACTCCCTATAATCTTAGCATAATCAGCTTGGTTAACATGTTTACCTCTGTTCTTGTATAAATGAAAGGAAGCATCATACGGTGTCTTTGTCTTTGACTTATCCCAATAGTTAATTTTTTTTAGTATCTTTTCTATGTAGTATGACTGAGAGAACGAATGATCAGCATCCGTCTTTGTAACTTTGATTCCAAGGATTACATCCTCTTCTTTGAGATCCTTCATAGAAAACTTAGAGCTCAAAAATTCTTTAGTTTCTGAAACAGTATGTAAACATTTTCCCATTATTAACATATTATCTACATATAAGCAAATGATAACATAGTCACTTTCCTTCTTCCTACTGAATAAATTGTTTCTCCACTGTTTGCAGTAATCCATCTTCAATTAGTGTTGTACTGAACTTTTCAAACCACTGCTTAGGAGCATGTTTAAGACTGTATAGTTATCTCCTTAGTTTACACACTTTCTCTTCTTGTCCTTCTATTTCAAAACCCTCTGGTTGTTGCATGTATATTTCTTCTGTTAAGTCACCATTCAAAAACGCCATTTTTACATCCATCTGGTGAACATACAGTTTGTGTGATGAGGTTATTCCCATGAGAAGTCTTATTGATGTTATCTTTGTTACTGGAGAGTAGGTGTCAAAGTAGTCAATTCCGTATTTCTATGTAAATCCTTGAGCCACAAGCCTAGCTCTAAACTTTTCAATGGATCCATATGCTTTTAATTTTTTCTTCAAAATCATCAAGGCAAATCAGTGATTTCCCAGGTGTGATTTGAGATGATGGAGTCAAATTCACTGTTAGTAGCTTATCTCCAGAATGTTGCATCAATGGACTTCATAGTTTCAGGGTAATTTGCCGGATCTTCTTCTATAAGGACAATGAATACAACTTCTTCACTCAATTCATTGTGTTCAACTATGAACAAAGTGATGAATTCTGGTCCAAATTATGTAGCTTTCCTGAGTCATTTACTTCTTCTTACTTCTATAAAACCTTGTAATGTATTAGATAAATCATGATTCATTTTCTTTGATATCAACTGTTGATCCTTTTCCTCTGGTGATTTCTTAAAAGGAAAGACATCCTCAAAAAATTCTACATCACAAAATTCTATTACTTGAATAAATACTTTTGATGTGGGATCAAAAGTTAAGCAACGATAAGAAGCTGAATTGTTAACATAACCAATAAACACTGCATCAACCGTTTTTAGATCCTATATTAGCTTTCTTAAAACCTCGTAAATCTACCTGAACTAGACATCCCCAAACTCTTGAGAAAAATAAGTTTGGCTTGTGCTCTTTCCACAATTCATAAGGGGTTGACTTTAAACCTTTATGAGGTACCTTGTTAAGGATATAAGTTGCAGAGAGTATTGCTTCCTCTCACAATGCATCAGGCAATCCAGAACTGATGAGTAAAGCATTCATCATATTCTTCATACTTCAATTTTTCCTCTCAGCTATACCAATCTGTAGAGGACTGTATGGAGCTGTTCTCTCGTGTATAATTCCTTCCTTTATGCACAAAGATTTGAATGATTCACTCTCATATTCCCCTCCTCTATCGGATCTAAATCTTTTGATCTTAACTTCTTGTTGATTTTCAACTTCTGTCTTAATGTCAACAAACATGTCAATAGTTTCATCCTTTGATTTCAGTAAGTATACCTTTGTATATCTTGAATAATCTTCTATAAAGGTAATGTAATACTTCTTACCCCCTCCACTTACTATGTTTTTATAGTCTGTAAGATCTGAGTGAATCAGTTCTAAAATCCTAGAAGGTCTTAAAGCAGGGTTAGTAAACGGTTTTTTGAAGTGTTCAGCTTCAGTACAGACTTCACATTTGGAGAAAGTTTGGTTAAAATTATCAGGAATGAGATGAGCTTGTCTCATATTCTTAATAGATTTAACACTCAAGTGATCCAGCCTTTTGTGCCAAACATTTAAATCACGCGTGAAGTACACAGAACCAGCATTCACTTTCTCATTCATATTCTCAAAAACAAAGAGATTCTCATTACAGAAAGCTTTACTCACATACTCACCACCCTTAGTAAGAATCATTTTTCCAGACTCTATAGTTGGTTTAACCCCAACAAACATGAGTAAACCACTAAAAATGAGATTCCTACACATGTTAGACACAAACATTACATTCTTCAAAGCCAAAATTCTACCAGACCAGAGGCTAAGATCCACTTCACCAATGCCAGATACTTTCAGAGTCCTAGCATCTCCTAGATAGAAGTTATCACACTTTGTTTCATATAGACTCTTGAACAAATCCTTCTGGTTGCATATGTGACGTGTTGCACTTGAATCTATAATCCATTCAACTTTTTTAGTAAGAGATTTAACCTCAATAACTACAGCCACGATATTCTCTGTCATATGAGCTTTAGGAGAATCTTTTTGCTGAATTGGCAACTTGCAGTCTTGCCTCTTGTGCCCTCATTTGTTACAGTTCCAGCACTTGATCCTCTTTTTAAAGTTCGTATTCTGTTTAGCAGAGTTCTTGTTTTGGTTCTTCTTTCCTTTGAATCTTTCCTTAGAACCTAAAATTTCAACAATATTAGCATCTTGGTTTAAGTTTTGAGTCATCAGAGAGTTACCTAAGTAAGAGCGGTTTGCTTCTTCAATCATGATATTAGATATCAACTCTTCTAGGCTCATCTTCTTCTTTTCATGTTTAAGTATTAACCTGTAATCACTCCAAGATGCAGGAAGTTTATCATTTAAAACCAAAGCAGCAAGTTGATTATCTACTGGCATCGCTTCAGCTTAAATCTTTGAAACAATGGCATCATAGTCGTGTAATTGATCTAGATTAGGAGAGTCTTCTTTTATTAAGCTTTGTCCACTTTGAGGTTATGAACTGTTTCTTTCCCTCGTCCTCTGCTCCATATTTCTTCATAAGATTTATCCAGATTTCCTTTGCCGACTCATAAGAAATATATATGTCAAATAATTTTTTGCTGAGATACTTCAAGATATGTCCACGACATGTTCAGTTGTCTTCGAGTGTTGAGATTCTTGTTGAATTCCTAACAGGTTAATGCTCTTAAGATTGTTGGAACTCAAGCCAGAAAGAAGAACAATAACCGATCAAAGTAAACAAAATGAAAGAGAAAAGATAAAAGGAGAGAAGAACGGAGTCGAAGGAGTGCTTCTTGACTTGATAGAATTAATCACCCACATTGATACAAAGCTCCATGGATGATATGCAATCAGCTTTACTCTATAGCTCAATCTTCAGGTATCATCGGATTGAGGTCAAAGCTCTAAAATCTTTTAAAATAGGAAGTGCAAATAAACCCTTATGAAGTTTGTTTATTCGATACGAGAGTTGTGTGTATTGATCAATCTAGTAAATCTCTCTCTCTCTCTCTCTATTTTTCTGTTTCGGTGAACTATTTATAGATCATCTTAAGTTGGTGAACTTAAGATCCAAGTGGATTCAGGAATCAACACACATGCTTAAAAGATTTGGTGATTCTATTACTGTAACAGCTTTTTTAACTTATCACAACAGATCCAATTTGTAAAGCAAATTCCCAACAAGATATAACACATAAACATGTAAAATTTATACAGAGCCAGATAATTAAAGAAACACACATGAGAAAAATAAAAAAAACATTATACATATTCTATAGATTTGTTTTTAACAAATTTGTCATAGTAGACTTCATTTACACAATCGTAGTTTTAGACTTTGAATGAAGTCTACTAAATATAAAATTCACATGAAGTCTACTCAAAGTAGACTTAAAATAAAGTCTACTCTAAGGTTAGTTTTGCATTTGACCAAAGTTTGATTTTCCATAAGTGTACTTTATTTTAGTTACTTTCAAATCAACTTAGTTTTGCAGTTGACCAATGTATTGACTTTCAAAGTAGACTTTATTTACAGATTACACCAAAAGTCTATTACTAATTTGTAAAAGTATACTTCATTTAAAGTCTACTGAGATTAGTTTTGCAATTGATTAAGTTTGACTTGTGTGGATGAAATCTACTTGGTAATTCTACATCATGTAGACTTCAAATGAAATCTACTTTTGAAAATGTAAACTTTAGTAAAAACTATTTTTCTTATTTAGTTATGTCATATATCGAATGACGTAAGCTATTTACTTGTAGACTTCATTTAAAGTCTACATTTTTAAAAGTAGACTTCATTTGAAGTCTACACGATGTAGACTGACCAAGTAGATTTCATACAAAAATTCAAACTTAATCAATTGCAAAACTAACCTTAGTAGACTTTGAAGTCTACTTTTATAAATCAGTAGTAGAATTTTGGGGTAGACTGTAAATGAAGTCTACTTTGAAAGTCAACAAAGTGGTCAATTGCAAAACTAACCATTTTAGACGTAGACTTAAAATGAAGTCTACACGAGATTTTTTTTCTAAAATGAGAAATGTGTAGACTTCATTTTAAGTCTACAACATATTGATCAAATAAAAAATTAATCAATTTCTTGACTTGTTGACTTCATTTTAAGTCTACAAGCAAAGTAGACTCAAAATGAAGTATACTATCTACAAAAAAACGAAAAACTAGTAATAAGTTAGAATGAGCTTGTGTTTACCTTCAATTACTGCCCAAAAAAATTGATTCAACCGAATACCAAAGAAGTCCAATTGTTTTGATTTAAAAAAAACTTGAAAATAAGGAGATCTAAGAATTTGGAAGACTTTAAAATTTAAATAAGAGAGTTTTTGGATGAAATTGGTGAGACATTAGAAGAATATGATATGATGTTGGTCTATTCCAGGATATTGAGTCCAAAATTGATAGGTAAATGAGCATTTATAGCTCACTTTTGGTTGTTAATAGTGGTTTAGGATATTGAAAAAGATATATTTTCGTAAATAAGTTGTTCCAATCAAATATTTATGCTTTTTAAAAAAAATTTATGTTATTTAAAAAAAAACAGCATGATTGTAAATGTAAGGAGGATATTTTTGAAGTTATCCCAATGATTTACATCCTGTCACTTTATTTAAGCTTACTTAAGCGTATAAATGAGAGTAACGTATCATATGTTTGCATCAATTTGGAAAACAGTGTTGCTTCACGAAATTAATCTCCAAATATTTATATTTTCTGTAATTTTTAGTAAACATTTGGTAGATTAATTAACCGTTCTTTACATGAACGTGTAATATAACATTAAATCTCATACCGTTTGGTATATCACAATCAATCTTTGATATACAATAATAAACATAATTCAAGTAATTTATTGTATTTTTTGGTGAAGTTGGACTACAGTTACATGTAAAAAGAAGTATTCTTACAACAAAATACGAATCCACACTGTCAATATTAACTAGGTATTAATTATTTATTAATACTTCATTTATTTAATAAACTGAACTTTGCCATTAATTTTTCTTATTTTGGTGGCCATGATGATCTATCCATCTTTACTATTATGACACTAGGAATCCCATTCTTACTACTATAATTTGATAGATTAAGGGGCTGATTGGTAAAAGTTATACCTTTAAAAATTTTGCTGTAGGATTTTAGCTGTAGGATTTTAGCTGAGGATTTTGGATATAGATTTTTTGTTGTAGGTTTATAGCTCTTATTTTCTAAAAATGAAAGCTTGATTGGTAAATTCTTATACACAAATGTTGTAGATATTAATTTAAATAAAATTATATATATAAAATAATTAAAATATATACTGACGTATATGTTGGAATATATAATAAATTTTTAAATTACAAATTTGTACTAAATTTAAAAGTACTAAATTATTATTAATATATAATATTTCATATTTAAATATTATAAATTCAAATAACCATATAATATTTTATATAAAATATATAATAAAATTATAATAAATATATAATTTATAAAATAAAATATTAAATATTCATCAAGTATTGATAAATTTATAACAAATGTATATATTTTTCCAGATCAAATAATACATATCCAAATTAATAAATAATAAATCTAAAAGTTTTGATATAATAAAAAATTATCTTTAAACTTAGTTTCCAGCAAATCATAAGTTCATCGCAATCTCATCTCGAAATCATTCCATATATTATCTTGAACCAGTAATTTCTTCTTCCACTAGTAGAGCTTCATCAGTCGTTTAGAAAAATACTTAGCATTTTTATTACACCCACTAAAAATTATAATATATATTTTAATCCATTTAACTATTTATATTGATATTATATTGATCTGTGCATCAATTACTAACATAAAACAACGATATTTATCTTATTGCATAAATAATAGTCAATAATATTGAATACAAAATACTTTTGGACTACTTTATTTTTACTGTCGTTGTCGTTATCAAATCTTGCTTTTTTCTTTTAGGTTTTTGTTTTCAATTTTGAAGGAAGATGAAGAGGATGACTTGCTTTTATAATAAATCAATCATTATTAGGGTTTATTTGTTATTAATAATTTGATTAAAATTTCTATAGCCCAAATCTTTGGGATATAGGAATTTGGTTTTCTACTATCAAAATATTTGCCATAAATAAAAAAGTTGTTTTCTAAAGCAATGAAAACCAAAATAAAGTCTAGATCATGATTGGTCTAATTTTGAGGATTTCAAAATCAATTTGCTTTTTACAGCAAGTACAGTCCTTTCTAATCATCCCCTAAATAAGATTTTAGAAAGTGAGCTTTATGCTATTGATCATGATATTATTTTTCATAATCTAAATTTTAATTATTAATTTTACAGATACTTACACATGAATTTTCTTAGTTGTCATCATAGTTTTGGTTTTTTTGGAATAAATTTTCTCTTACACATTTTCTCTTCCCGAATCTATTTTGGTAATATTCTAATGGGTGATTTGCTAGAATAAAGCAAAATTTTGGGTTAATTACTAGAATA